>JAFIRS010002601.1:0-199277 GCA_018342105.1 Gonioctena quinquepunctata | reverse complement strand
AATTAAAAGTTTATTTGCCGGGGAAAAATCGTAGTAAAGTTAAAATTTCAAGTTATAGCATATTCGGAGGAAAAAAAATGGCAATTGAGAAGGTGATTTGAAATGCTTTTCCCATAAGGGGTTGTTTTTTTTATATTAAAAAACACTGTGATGCTTTGTCTTTGTATCCCCCCAGTTGTTAAATTGTTTAAGCTCGGGGAAATCGCCGAGATAAAAAATAGTAAAAAAAACCCCAAATATATAAACTTGTTTAAAAAAAGTCGTAAAAAAGGGCCCTTTTTTAAGGAAAAAAAAAAATCCCCCGGGGATTTTGTTAGGTGATATCGGTGGAACGTGTATTAATTTTTTGGGGGGTTGACAAAAGTGGGAAAAAACAAGTTCCTACAAACTTAAAAAAATTTTCTGAGTGGTCAGTTAACCCGGGAAAAAAATTTTTTTTGTTTATTATTTCATGTTTTCCCCTTTTAATTCCCGTGAATTTACAGTTCTTTTGGGTCAGTTACATACCGTAATTAAAAATCATTTCGACACATTATATTAATAGGATTGTATATATATATATATATATATATATATATATATATATATATATATATATATATTTACTTTTTTAAAGGGGCGATTTTTTTTTTTTATTAAAGGGAAAATAATTGTATATGGAAATTGTTGTGACAAATCGTAGTAGTTTTTTGAATATACCAGAATTAAACATATTACCCTGTGTTTACATTTAAAAAAAACCTTTTTCCTATTTCATATGAAGTATTAAGTTCAGCAGACTATTTAGCGTTTAAAAAATGAATTAGAAAAAAATTCAAACAAGGACATTTCTTCTGTCTGTCTGTTTTTGGGAGAAAAAAAAGAACCCTTTTATTCCAAAACTGCTTAAAGCCTCAATATTTTCTAAAGTTTCAAAAGGCCATCCAGACCCTAGACGTTCCACCATCTGAGTACCCCTGGGGTGGGAAAACCACAAAAATCTGGCCCAATTTTTCAAAGAAAAAAAATTTCCCGCATAATATTCGGGGGAAAAAACGGGGTTTTTTAAAGGGGGGCTTTTAAAAAAATCCTAGAAAATACGTAAAAAGGGTTTGTGAATATTTGAATGATATATACGATGATGGATGGAGAAGGGGCAATTGAATCGACAGGTTTCCCCCCCCTTTTTAAAACGATATTTGATTTTTTTTTTTCTAAGGGGGATTTCAAAATTGAGGCATTTCACCACACCAAGTTGATAAAGTTTCAATATAATGGAAAAAAGGAATGTTTTTTTTTTAAACCACAATACTGAATTCGTTTAACACTATTTTTTATTTCATATATATATATATATATATATATATATATATATATATATATATATTAAAAAAATATATATATATATATATATAATATATATATATATATATAAGATCACTAGTGCACGTTTTTTTGTCATATATATATAAAATTTATATATATATATATATATATATATATATATTAAAAAAAATAGATATATACATATATATATATATATATATATATATATATATTTTTATATATATATATATATATATATATATATATTTATTTTATTTGGGTTTGATTGGTTGTTTATAGATTTTGAATTTGTATATATTTTTGGGGGAAATTTTGTTCAATTAAATTTTTGAACCATATCATAAAAATAAAAACCGGGTATTATTTATTTTCCTTTTTTTAATCTTTTCACCTTATCCCAGCTCAGTCAGGTACGCCTATGAACATGAGTCACTCCTTCTCAGCAGTCGATTCCTGCGATCTGTATTGCCGACTATGGCACAATCGATTCGATAAGAAATGCTGTTCAGTGGAAAAAATTAGGTTAGAAATTGAAAAATAAATACAGGTTGCAGAGAATAATCAAATCGGTTGGTTTCATGCAGATCAGAACTTAAAAATATACCCTCATCTGCGATAGATACCTTATACCAGCAAAACAATGACATAAAATGGTGCAATTTGGATGTTTGTGACAATGAAAGTTTGAGGAAGGAAGTTCAAACTTATTATCAGTCTTTTGGCATGGAATTTTATGGAAGTTCAACCCAAAACAAAGTAATCAGTGATTTAGACACTTAAAGTTATTGGTTTATTGTGAAAGTTGCACTTTGATGAGTTCAGTAATTAAATACCTTGTTGCTGCTTTTCTGTTGAAGTTTCCTGTCCCGTGGGCGTATCTCTGGGATCCCAATGACAGCTTACATGCACTCTCTCCAGGATTTATCTTCTAGACCAGGTAGGTGGAATTTTTATTGACTATTTACTTCTTCAGTTCTGCTTTTCAGGAATTTTTCTCTTTCGGGAATTTTTAATAACAGGTTTTCTTGTATTATCTATAATGCTTCTTTCAAAATTTTCCACGTGGCTTCACTTTTTGAACTTTTTTCAATTTCTCCAAAATTATTATCTCCATACCATAGCAACACTCACAAATTTTTATTTTTTCACAGATTTCCGAATTTGTATCACTTCCTACCTAATTATTTGCTGTTCTAATTAATATTAATGATTTTATGAATAACATCTCATTCTTACTCTTACATACTATTTACAAATTCCTATAAAATTATATTTTTTCAATTTCTGCCATTACATTTCATTATATATCATCACTTTTGCCACACAAACTCTCTCGAATCCCATTGGTGGGTTTTCTGTTGATGTGAATTGTCATACAGGATGTTGAAAACTTATCTATACGTTGATCTTACTTCAATTCAATGTTTGCTATAAATTTCAATTTTGATATGGTTTAATCGTGGATTTTGATTAGATACCTATATCGTTGGATATATATTTTTGATACCAGAACTACTTCAGGACTGCCCTCTTGATACATATGCATCGACTAGAGCATAGTATGATAGTAAAAAAGTAAAGAAAATTGCAAAATAACATAGCTTTATCGACGTTAACTAAAATACCTAATAATAATAATGATAATTAGTTTAATTATTTTACAACATTGCTTACTATAACAAATTCCCTAAATATATTCAATATTTTAATATTTGCTAGTAAAATTTGAATATTAATTTATTATTCACAACTACTAATGTTACGTTCTTTTGTTTCAGAAAAACCTGACTTTGGACTTTTCTTCAATCAAGAGAGAAAATTTATCACAACATCATCATATATGACATTTTATATTTTATGATTATCTTATTTTCTTTTCATATTTTATTTGATATATATTTTCAATGTTGAAAACTCATCTCAACATTTTACTGAGAGGATCTACTAACCTATAACTATTTTTAGCATCTTCATTCTCTACCTCGTAAGGTCCCTCAAATGGCATTTGTAACTTGGCACATATGCCTCGTCTACTATTAGGTACCCTTAAAGCTTTTACTAAAACTAAATCTTCCTTCTTGAATGTGGTTCTTTTTGTCCCCCTTTTATTCACTTTTTTAATGTATTTTGTAGCATTTCTTTGAAATCTTACATTGACCTTTTCCATTACCTCTTCCAAAATTCTTGCATTCATTGTCCATTCTCTCTCAGGCACTCTTCCAGTCATAATGTATCTTGGACATTCTTCAGTAACCGTGCTTGGAATATCATTAAAATATTCTTTTATCATTTCTAACTTTTCATCCCTATTTTGTGATTCCCTTGAGATGTTAAAATATTTGAATATTTTATCACCTCTTGTATGTATCTCTCTGTAGGGTTTGATGAAGGATGTATAATACTTGTAAATTTTAATTGTATACCACTATCCTCAGTAAATTTTATCATTTTATCATTTGTAAAATATGTAGCATTATCCAGAATTATTTGTTCAGGTTTCCCTATTTCTACTATGAATTTTGTCAATGAATTTTTAACAGTTTTAAAATTGGTTTTCTTTGTAGGATATAATTTAATGAATTTTGAAAAATGGTCCACAATTACTAAAATATGTTTGTTATTGTTATAACTTTGTATTAAATTGCTAACAAAATCTATTAAAATTATTTGTAATGGTTTGCTTGTGATGATACTTTTTGCTTCATTTTTATTTATTTTATTTTTATGTTTACCCAATTGGCATAATTGACATTTTGTTATTATATTTCTAGTCAAATCTTGTAAACCTATATAAATTCCCCTATATATCATCCAAGTTTTCCTAATCCCTATAGGTAAATATTTTTCATGAATATATTTAATCACCTCTTCTGACAATTGTTTTGTTATTACATATAATTCTTCACCATTAACAATTTTAATTATTATACCATTTATTTGTACTGTTCCTCTTTTTTCCTTATCTGATAATTTATTTTGATCTTCTATTATTTTGCTTTCCGAAAATAAACCTATATTACTTTTGAATACATTTATCCCTATTTTGATTTGTCTAGGCATATGAGATTTTTCTTGTGAATGTATCAGTTACTATATTTTGTTTCCCTGGTATATGTCTAATTTCGACCTTATATTCTTGAAGTAACAATGCCCATCTGTGCACTCTGTTACTTGCATATTTACAGTTTACTATGGACATTAGTGCTTCATGGTCTGTTTCAATATAAAATTTTCCTCCTGATAAATAAAATCTTAATTTAGTAATGCAAAAAACTATACTAACCAACTCTAGTTCAGTCACACGTTCATGTTTTTTAGTAATTCGTGATACAAATGATATAGGAACTTCTTTTCCTTGTTGGATTTGAACTAACACCCCTGCAAATCTTTGCATAGATGCATCTGTTCTCAAAATAAAAGGTACATTGTAATCAGGATGTTTTTTTTTATTTTGTATGAATATGTCCTTCAATTCTACAAATGCCCTCTCTTGTTCATTACCCCATTATATTCTGAACCTACCAAGGGATTTAAGCATCATGCTACAAAACAAGCATTTCAAAACAATTCAAGATATTCTGCAACTACTTCAAACAAGATATGTGTTTTATGCAAAAACAATCACAATTTGTATTCATGCTCAGATTTCAATAAATTAACGGCGACAGAGAGACTGAATACCGCGAAACGCTTAAGACTATGCATAAACTGTTTGGGTTCTAGCCATCGTACAAAAGACTGTAGATCGGCAGGTTGTAGAAAGTGTGGAAAGGTGCATCATAGTATGCTACATTTCCAAAATAACGAAACAAGTGAGAATAACACATCCATTAGTAGTGACGACTCAAGCAGTCTGTCTGCTACAGGTTCAGGTGACACTACGCCTACCTTGTAACATACTCTCACAACTAGTTTGTCCTCCCCATCACATATATTACTATCTACTGCAGTAATTAAAGTTTACGATAAATTTAACAAGGCACATCAGTGTAGGGTGCTGCTTGATAATGGTAGTCAGGTGAATTTCATCTCCGAAAAACTGTACAACCTTTTACATTTAAATAAACATTCGATCAACATATCGATTACAGGTATAAATCAAATGCAAAACAAAGTCCAATTCTACGTTTCATTGAAACTCAAATCAAATATCAACAATTTTGAAAAAACTATATCTTGTATTATATTACCGCAGATCACTAACTATATACCAACTCCACCTTTACCTTCAACTGAATTGAATATTCCTAAAAAACTAGCTTTAGCTGATCCTAATTTTGATAAACCGGCTCCCATAGACTTGCTCATCGGGGCTGACACATTTTGGGACCTTTTGTGTATTGGTCAGGTCAAAGTAGGTGATGGTCTTCCTACACTGCAAAAAACAAAACTAGGTTGGTTGGTATCAGGTCCTTCATTCGCGAAGGAACAAAATTTCACAACACATTATTGTGGTCTATCAATGAGAAATAGCTTAGATTCCCAAGTTGCTAAATTCTGGGAATTTGAAGACTATCCAAAGAAACGATTTTTTTCCGATGAGGAAGAATATTGTGAGAAATACTTGAAAGATACTCTTTGTCAGAATGAGGAAGGTCGTTTCATTGTTTCCATTCCTTTCAGACAACATATCTCTGTTCTTGGCCAATCTAAATTCATGGGTACCAATAGATTCTTGAATCTCGAAAGAAAACTCGAAAAAAATCCAGATTTAAAGTTAAAATATCATGATTTTATTCAAGAATATATTCAACTCGAACATATGACACTGGCTAAACGTCAGAACGATGAAACGGGATTCTTTCTCCCACACCACTGTGTATTGAATGACAACTCTACTACCACGAAGCTTCGAGTAGTATTCGATGGCTCGGCAAAAACAACGTCCGGTGTTTCTCTCAATGACATTATGATGGTAGGTCCAAGTACTCAAGATAATCTGATTAATATTTTGTTAAGGTTTCGACGACACAATTATGTTTTAACTGCTGATATCACTAAAATGTACCGTCAAGTTTTGATTATTGAGGAACAATGCAATTGCCAAAAAATTTTATGGCGTTTCAAACCTGAAAGTGATATTGAAGTGTACGTCTTGAAAACTATAACTTACGGATTAGCATCTTCAGCATTTCTCGCGATCAGATCTTTGCAAGAAATTGCATATCGTCAGAAAAATGAATTTCCTCAAATTGCTAATATTATTTTGCATGACTTTTATGTGGACGATCTTCTAACAGGTGCTGATACTATCGAGGAAATCATCTACATTAGAGAAAATATTACAAAACTTTTACTTTCTTACGGGTTTCCATTAAGAAAATGGATTTCAAATGATAAGCACCTTCTCTTTGATTATAATTCCAACATGTTACATATTGGAAACGATGACCAAAGTAAAACACTCGGATTATTATGGAATCCAGTAAATGATTATTTACAATACTCCATCAATATTTCACATATCAACATAAAAATTACGAAACGTCAAGTTTTATCATTTTTATCAACTGCACACATTTTTGATCCACTTGGATTACTTTCACCCGTTACTATAAAAGCAAAGATCATTCTTCAAGAGCTTTGAAAACTTAAGTTGTCTTGGGATGAATCACTTCCCAGTAATTTACATACTACTTGGTCAGTTTATCAATCACAATTGCAACATCTCAATGCGATAAAAATACCTCGACAAGCATCATGCCCTAATCCTGTATCGACACAACATCATGGCTTCTGCGATGCCTCAAAAACTGCATATGGAGGATGCGTATACGTCCGTTGTAGAGATTCGTTAGGTAATTGCACTTCCAATTTATATTGCGCTAAAACTCGCGTAGCACCATTAAAACTCTTAACTATTCCCAGATTGGAATTGTCTGGAGCACTTTTGCTTGCTGAGCTTATTGATAAAGTGCGATTGTGTATTTCTGATTTCGACAACATCATTTATTGGTGTGACTCTACAATTTGTATTTCGTGGATCAACACGTCTCCACACACACTGAAAACATTTGTAGCCAACCGGGTAGCACAGATTCAAAATCTTACAAAGCCCGAATGCTGGAAATACATAAGCACTCATGATAATCCCGCCGACTTACTGTCACGCGGATTAACTCCACTCGATTTATTGGAATCTGAACTCTGGTTTCATGGTCCTCCATGGATTACACAGCATGAATCAAGCTGGCCTTTTAATGAGATATCTACAACTATCATGACACCTGTTGAATTGCCAGAAATCCGTAGTGGAGCTGTAACATTGGTTAATATATCTTATGACTTCATTACATATGTTCTCACTATTATTGATTCATACTCTTCTATAATGAAGTTGCAACGCATATTCGCGTATTTTTTAAGATTTTTGAATAATATCAAACATAAAAATAAAATTAAACTCAATGGTTCTTTAACAACAATTGAACTTGAGGAATCACTTTATTTCCTTGTTCAAATCATACAACGTCATCATTTCACTGATGATTATCATAAATTATCACAATACAAACCAGTACATAAAAAGAGTAAACTTTTGAGCTTGAATCCATTTTACGATCAACAAAACAAAGTGATTCGGGTGGGTGGACGATTAGATAAATCTAATTTTGAATTTTCGAAGAAGCACCGTATGATTCTTCCCCCAAATGGTCATCTGACTTCAATCATTGTCCATCACGAACATATTAGACTTTTACATGCCGGTTCTCAAGCTCTTCTGGCTTCGATCAGAGAGAGATTTTGGCCATTATCTGGTCGAAATTTAGTTAAGAGGGTCGTGCATAACTGCTTACGATGTTTCAGATATAAGGCTAAACCTCAAGAATATGTTATGGGTAACCTCCCATCATCAAGAATCAATCCATCGCGTCCATTTCCTATATCTGGAGTAGACTACGCGGGACCATTTCTTATACGTGATAGAAAGGGTAGAAATTTCAAAACTTCTAAAGCATATATTGCATTATTTGTTTGTCTCGCCACTAAGGCTATACATTTAGAGGTCGTTAGTGACCTCACATCTGAATGTTTTTTGGCATGTCTTCGTCGTTTCATGTCCAGGCGGGTAAATGCGTTGAAATACATTCGGATAATGGTACCACATTTGTAGGTGCTAATAACGAAATGAAACTTTTTTTCGATTCCTCTGAAGATCACATTGCAGAACAACTCGCAAATGAGGGTGTTCAGTGGCATTTCAGTACTCCAAGTGCTCCACATTTCGGTGGTATTTGGGAAGCAGGTGTTAAATCAACCAAATATCATTTAAAGCGAATGATGGGTAACGGTTCTTTAACTTTTGAAGAGTTCAATACTATTTTATGTCAAATAGAAGCATGTCTCAATTCCCGTCCATTATACCCCATGTCAACCGATCCAAATGACCTAACTCCCCTTACCCCGGCACATTTCCTGATAGGAGAAAGTCTGACAGCTATACCTTCGCCCAATCTAATAGATCTCAAGGAAAACCGACTTCCAGATTTCAACGTTCACAACAAATCGTCCAGCACTTCTGGTCCCGATGGAACAAAGAATATATCTCGCATTCACAAACTTGAGTGAAATGGAAAACACACCATCCTCAGCTGCTTGAAATTGGATGTTTGGTGCTCATCAAAGAAGATGGATTACCACCCATGAAATGGAAACTGGGCAGAATTCTGCAAATTCATAAGGGTTCTGATGCCATCATACGTTCTGTTACCATCAAAACAGCCACGAGTGGAGTTAAACGTCCAGTTGTTGAGATCTGCGTTCTTCCAAATCAATTGTGACTTCATATTGAAACCCTGGAGTGTTTCAAGGTGGGGGCTATTATGTTGCACTAAATATCACAACATTCGTATTCCATGGCAAATCCCGGATTCCAAGGCTCCGACCGTTGCTAGGAAGAAGAATAAACGAGACAATCCACTGACAACGAAGAAACAAGACGTTTGTCAAATTATAAATATTTCAATTACGTTTTGTAACAATATTACTTGAATATACGTGTTCATTTAATTCGCAACGTGAAATTCTTAAAACTCTTCACCAGTAACACAACAGTAATATTCACACGGAATGTTTGAGTGTTCTTTTCTGTTAACATAAATTTGTTTCGATACTGGAGTGATACTATTCCACATATTATTAGGGAAGAACACACTCAATATCCACAAAAAGTGAGTGTATGGGAAGGCATTTATAACCATATAATTGGTCCCATATTCATACATGGCAATTTACTGGACTAGACCTAATAAGCTGCAAAGCGAAATCGATATCTCATTGATGGAGTAGTAGTAGCGAATCCATTTGACTTTGAGATGCCAATAATATCCCAACAGGATGGAGCCCACTCTCTATTATTTTGGATAGGTTCGAGAATATTCGAATGAAATATATATCGATAGATCGATTGGTAGAAGGGGGGCAATTGAATGGCTGACACGTTTCCCAGCCTTTGACAGCCGATATATTGAAAAATTCTATAAGAAAAGACTGCAAATATAACGCCTCAAATACTGCGAAATGTAAGAGGCTGAGACGGTGTGACCCTGGGTCTTCTTAGATTACATAAATTCCTAGATCTTGGTGGGTGTCCAAGATTTTTGCACGGAAATACACGCTTTGCAGAAATGTAAATCATTATCTAGTTCTAGCAAACTTATATCTTTCAATCCATTTTTGGACGACAAGGGACTCATTAGGGTGAATGGTCGTTTACGGAAGGCGGATATTCCTTACGATCAGAGGCATCCGATTTTTTCCTAGCGATCACATTTTAACAAAAGTTTATTATTTTATGCGAACAAAAATCTACATTCTGGACCGCAAGCATTACTTGCAATAATTCGTCTGAAATATGGGCCGTTATCTGGGCGAAGTACTATCCGAAATGTTTTATACGTGTGTTTAATATGCTTCAGAGTCAAGCCTACAGTTTTCAAACATATAATGGGTGATCCTCTGAGATCTCGCATAACTCCTAGTCGTCCTTTTACTAACTGTGGAGTTGACTATGCTGGTCCTTTCGAAGTATCAAGGTGGGCAAATTAAGGGTACATAAAATAATCAAAGGTTATTTATGCGTTTTTGTCTGCTTTGGCACCAAAGCAGTCCACCTAGAACTGGTTAGCGATTTGACTACAGAAACTTCCCCAAATTGCTTCAAAAGATTTATCGCTCGTCGTGGTCTTTGTCAGAATATATATTCCGATAATGGGACAAATTGTGTGGGTGCTCGCAATGAGTTACAAGAATTCTCCACATTTCTTCAAAATTCGTCAACTTAATCAGCATTTTCAGAACACTTTACTCAAATATACATCACTTGGCATTTTATCCAGCCCATTCTCCACACTTTTGTGGCTTATGGGAGTCAGCCGTTAAATCTGCTAAATATCATCTCAAGCAAGTAGTCGGTAATAATAATTTAACGTATGACGAATTGAACACTGTTATAACACAGGTCGAGTCATGTCTGAATTCCCGTCCTCTCATCCTCTTATCCGAGGATCCCGATGATTCAAATGTACATTTCTTTATTTGATCATCCCTGGTAGCCATGCCTCAAGAGGACTTGAATGATCTTAAACCGAGTGAATTAAAGAGGTACCACCAACTGACCCAAATGATGCAGCACTTCTGGACTTCATGGTCCAAGGACTACTTGTGTCAACTTCAACGAAGAAGTAAATGACAAGCATCTACATCCAACTATGTTCTCCGACCCGGAACAATGGTCGTTATCAAGGATGACAATCTACCACCACTTAAATGGCAACTGGGTCGGGTTGTTCAAGTGCATCCTGAAGGAGATGGTGTGGTGCGCGTAGTGTCTGTTTCGACTTCAAGGGGTATTTTCAAAAGGACTCCGGTGAAGTTATGTGTCTTATCGATGGAGACTAGTATGGACTAGCAGTTGAAGAGATAAACTCCCATTTATTTCCATTTTAAACATTTTAGTCGATATTTCATTTTCATATGGTTGAAAGCTGGACACATCCAAGGGGGGCGGCATGTGCGATGGAGTTTTAATTTGTGTTTATCTGCTACCGATTACCTACCACACTGTGCTCGAAGGTTATCTTATTTATTTTTCAACAAAAATACCTACAAAACTCAGTTGAACTCAACAACGCACACCCTGTTTTTCGAAGCTAAACCAGAACTGAAAGAAACCCCGGAAAATCAACGAAAAACATTTTCTGCTGAACATATCGAACAAGAATTCGGAACTTTCATAAATTTATATCAAACGAAATCACTCCTTGACCACTCAAAAGTTCAATACTCGAACTGCCAATTACTTGACAAAGAAAACAAACACATTTAAATATTCCCACAACAAAAGAACCTCAAAGATTTTCATTACAAAATCTTCGACGATATATTCGAACAGAATTATGACTTTAGGAATTTAAAAATCAATATCGTATCGAGTAAAACGATCAAAAATCGAAAATACTATATTGTCCCTCTACCATTTGACGTTGATACAGTAGTAGAACATTTATTTCTAACCCTGTATAGACATCAAAATGAAATCGATCTCTGGAACACCTATTGCGTTTAGAATAACTTAGAACTCCCGATTCTTGAGATACTTTGTTTCATTTTCTCAGAAAAAGAAATTAAATTCGAGGTATGCCAAAATTTGATAACTAATCCAAACCCAGACCAAATTCCAATAATAATCGACCAATACCACAATGGAAAAAACAACCTCCATAGAGGAATCAATGAAACCATTCGAAGAATTAAAGAAAAATACAATTGGCCCGGACTCACGAAAAGTATTGAGAATTATATAAAAACATGCCAAATTTGCCAAAGAACCAAAATATAAGAAAAAACCTCGACAACCCCCTTGTCATAACCGAAACCCCTAGAACACCATTCGAAAGAATCAACATAGACATAGTAGAAATTCCAACGAAAAATTACGCACTGAGCATACGAGACGAACTGACGAAATTCACGCAAGTTTACACATTAGATGACAAAACCGCACGAAGTATAGTCAATACCATACTTTTATACTTCCAACATTTTGGAACACCTCTGAGAATTCACTGCGACTACGGCAGAGAATTTGACAATGCCACCCTTAGAGACCTTTGTGTTCTCTATGACATTAAACTCACATATTCCAGTGTGCATCACCCACAATCAAACGGTTCAGTCGAACGATTTCACGCAACCCTTCTCGAAATGATTCGGATACATATGGCCGAACATCCCAACGAACATCATTCAATATCCTCCATACGCAGTTATTTGCTATAATAACTCTGTGAATAAAACACATGGGTTTACTCCCCACGAACTAGTCTTTGGTCATACAGCCAGTAGACCACCCAAACTCTCTATAATCAAGAACAGTTAATCACCAAGTATATACGAGACCTAAATAATAAAATTTCTCACTTCTATAAAATTCCCGCGAACGTACCCTAAAACAAAACGAAAAAGCCAAAGTCCGTTTTGATCGCAACATAAAAAAGGAAACCCCAGAATATAAAGTCATGGACAAAGTATATGTCAAGGAATCCCAAATAAAGAATAAATTACACAACAAATTCAATGGTCCTTTCATAATAGAACAAATTCTTCTAAATTCCGCGATACTTCTGAATCCTCGAACCAATCAAAGATCAAAAGTTAACTTCGATCGCATGAAGCCGTATACTGAAGATTAATTTATTTTCAGGTTGCTGCTGCTGGTCGGATCAGTAGAGTCTCAATACCAAATCAAACCAATAAATAATACTATTGGCGTATATTACCATGAAAATGGAAATATCGTACTCACTAACGATAAATGGACTATAATTGTAAATAAAGACATTTCCGTATTCAAAAATGCGTACGAAAATAACCGTAGAATTCTAGAAACTCTCATAAACACAATACAATTCACAGGACATAGAATGAACGAATTTCGATCCGAGGTAAAAACCCATATTAGCCTTCTCACCCAAATTTCAAATTCTATTGAACAGAAATTGGGAGAAACTATTTCAGATACTAAACGATATAAAAGAGGCCTGATCGACGGTATAGGAAGTATATTCAAAACAATCACTGGCAATTTAGATGCCCTGACGGCGAATACTATACCAACTGTATTAACAGGTTGAATAACGATGAAACCAATTGGAGAACTTATTAAAGAACCAAATTTCAGTAACCACATCAGTTATCCAAAATTTCAATACCACCATCCGCAAATTGCAAGTCGATGAGAAGACTTTCAATGACGATATTAAAATTATAAAAAATACTATCAATCGATGGAGCGATAGAATTACTTACGTTGAAACAAAACTGAAATTTATAAATATCTGCGAAAAATTAATGGAAAGCTTTCTATTCCTCGAAGAGAATATTGATGATATGTTAGATTCAATTACCTTTGCACGTTTGAATATAATTCATTCTTCAATCATTACACCCGACCATCTGATTACCGCCTTACAGGAAATTTCTCAAAACCTACGGAAAAACAATATCCCACTCCAACCAAAACTTTCCAAAATAGCACAATACCTTGAAATCATAGAATTAGAAGCGTTCCAAACCAATTCGAACTTAGTCTTTATCCTAAAAATTCCTCTTACAGAACCACAAATTTACACCCTATACCAACTGTACCCAATTCCAATATATGATAATAGAACTGGCCTCCATCATATTCTCTCGATTTCTCAAAAATTCATCGCGAAAGATGATGATTCTTTAATGTTCATACCTGTGACAGACTTGAAAACGTGTAAACCGCTTTTTCATAGAACTGAATTGTGCTCCGATATGTTCGCATATCCAATAGACTATAACTCAATTTGTAAAGCCCAAATTTTCAAAAGTTTCAAAAACATTCCGCGAAACTGTCAAAGTTCTTTGATTTTTAGCCAAGGTTATAACATTCAAAAACTCGAAACCAATCTATGGCTAGTGATCCTTTCTGAACCTTTACAAGTGACCGTGAATTGTCCCAATATGAACACTAAGACTGAAATTATTTATAAGAATTCAATCGTGAAACTCCAGATTGAATGTAGTGCGTTTATTGGAATAACAAAGATCCAGGCAAGTTCCCAAGGATCGAAAACATCGAACGTCACCCACGGCACACATCCAGTTGTAATACCATACGAGTGTTGTGTTGATATTCCAGAAAAATCGAAACTGCCGAAACTGAAGCACCTCAAATTGAACGATCTGAATATTGATGACTTGGACGTTGCCAAACACAAGCTTCGAAAAGCCTAGATGACCTGATTCAACAACCTTTCGTGGAGAAAAACATATCATGGTTCACCTTCTTCACTATCTCACTCGTCTTATCCCTGTTGGCACTCTACCTATTCTGCAAGTGTAGAAAGAGAACGACAAGACTGGCTCTGACAGGACCTGACGATTCACCGCCTCCACCGCACAGACCATTCAAACCGTTGAGAAGAATCTCCAGCATTTTCCCAAGAAGAAGACCAATCCTTCGTGAAGGAATGCAGGAAGAATCCATCCATCTGGAAGGCGACGCATGATCACCTCACAACCCTAAAAGTTGCTGCATGGCATCAACTTTTTCTTAATGGAGGGAGCTGTTATATGCAAGATAACCAGTGGCCATCCCAGGAGTATCAGGTTACCTTCCAGGAAACTGCTGACTTGCTATCATCCCAGGGTCATCACGTCCGCTCTCAGAGACTGACTACAGGATAATATTTTGCTGATCTAAGCAGCGTCACGATTGTTCTAATATTATAAATAGCCCTGCGAGGCATCATTAGTTACTAGTTGTTTTCAGACACTCAGTCGAGTAGTTTTAATTGTATTATTATATTTTCCAAATGAAGTCCAAAGGAGTCTACTATACTCCTTTTTGAAGTAGTAATTGTTTTTAAAAAGTATTTAGTGAAAAGTGAGATATAACATATATAATGTACTTTCTGAGCCCAAAAGGAAAAAAATTGAAATATAATTCTGAGTTGTGTAAAAAAACATCAGTGTTGATCAGAAAAATAACTTTTTAGTTCTGTTCGTTCCAATACTAATTTCTTTCCTTTTCTGGGGGGATGAGGTTGAATTTTTAAATATCAGCACTTATGAGTCATCTTCATAGAACGTTAATGTAATTCAGAGCGCTACTGTTCTCGGTACGTTTACAGTGTTGCGGGCAATGCATGTATGTTTTATTTGTGGTGTGTACCGACTTAACAAATTCAGAGTGTATTTACAACATTTTAACGTTTATTATATATGTTTTCGGCTCATTTTTATGACATCATTGGGATGTTCATATAATTGTCTGATGATTTCAACATTGGTTTTCTAAAATCAAGTAGTAGCCGATGTGATTTTTTTTAATCTTCTAAATCAATTCAACAACAAACTACAAATTGATGAATCAACTCGTATTTCGGGTGATCCTGCGATCTGCATTGACAATATTTACCATAGTAGTACAGCTTCAACTCATATTCATAAAATCAAATCTGATATATCCAAACATACTCTTCAAATATTATGTTTTCAGTTTTCTATCCAAACCAAAAATGAAAGCCTTGTAATAATGAAGAGATGTTTCAACGAAAACAACTTCAACCCTATTATATTTTTTTTTTGGGGCACCCATTTTCAAAACGCTGAGAATTACAAAAATATGAAAAAAGTCGAAATGTGTGTCGGAAGAATTGAAAAATCTAGGTAGGATATTGAAAGAAATAAATGCTATTGATGAATCCTGGCAGAATATCACCTGAAATATTGACTTGAAACAGGTACACCAATGCGAAGATCACCTCATATCATCATGGAATTGCAATGGCTAGTAACAAAGTTGAAGAATGCATAATGAGGGAGTCATTATAGTGGGATAGTGAGACTAATAAAGAGTGAGGAAACCGACCCAAATAATTCTCAGGAAATATTTGGCTAAAGTTTCACTAGATCTCCACCAAGGAACATTTTCTACAAAAATATATTTATCCCTCAACTGAATTCGCTATTGAAATTACGAAATTGACCAGAAGAAATTTGCTGGTATAGATAAGATTTGGGGCACTATTTTGTTGAAAGCTGGCAATCTGATTTCAAGTAAATTTTTAAAATTTTTAAATTGACCGGGCAGACAGACAGACAAGTAGACAGACGAAGAGACAGAAAAGAAAGCAAGTTATGAGCTATGTTCAACGTTTTAAATCTCTAGCTCATTGGAAAGTTTGTTTATAATCGAATGCAAAATTCCTCCCGAACGGATAGACAAGAAAGCAACTTGATGAAAATATTGTAACGTAAATAAACTTAACTTGGTTCTACTAATTTATTTCACACTTAATCTACAACTTAATTTATATTATGCCACTGTATAGCTCGATCGTATGGGCTCGTTCAGACTGTGTCTCTGAGACTTGAGGGTTGCCTATTTATCTCCGATACAGCATTCTCGATGTTTCGAATTCTTTCAGTTGGCGACCGGCGTGTTCCAATTGTTTCCAATATTGACCGTTGTCTTCCGCGGCAGAGCGCACTGGATGGTTCTCGAACATCTCCGGGGATGATCTCATCGCTGTCGATGGCAACGTGTGAGGCGACAGGTCCGGCCTAGGTTCGTTACATTGCCCCCTTCTTAAAGACATTTCGTCCCGAAATTTCATCCTTGGAGTGTGACGATATCTGCATGACTCATATCTGCACCGTGAAGTTCGATGGAAGTAACACTCCACGGTCTTCATGATCGGTCGTGGAAGAGGGTTACAGCAAACCAAAATCCTGACGCCGCTGGATCTGAATATCGCCTCCAGCATACTTCTTATGACTCTCCAGTCCAACCCATCAATACCACAGGATAGTTTTGGAATTGCTAGATCCGCCAGATTCTGGTCCACCATAGTATCTCTTAGTTTGGTGAGACTCTTCCAGACATCTTCATAGGACGGTTTATCTTGGGAATGCCTCTTGGTAACTAGGTAGTAGATGTTTCTCTGGCCTTTCTTCAACTGTAGCACCCCACCAACTTCTGGATTCTGCTCCCGCAGTGTTTGGAGTTGACCAAATTTCTTGGAGAACACTACGGCGATGCCCCTGGACATTCGAAGATCTTCTGCCACACAGTGCGCTAGTGCGTAGTCAGCAGGCACCTCGAAAAGGTCTCGTGACTCCTCTCTAGTAACCCCATGTAGAACTTTCTGCCCGTTTGAATACAAGGACATAAACTTCTCGAACGTCATATCATCCTCCGGTGGCTTGAGGGTGCGAACTTGGTCATGGTTTCCATGACTCCTCTCTAGTAACCCGTTGAAATGGACGACCCTTGGTTTCCCTCGGGTGGCTTATGGATTCGGTACACAAGGTCGTTTATCCTTTTCACGATTTTATACGGGCCTTCCCACGAGTTCCGCAACTTTGGTGATAGTCCACGACGACGATTGGGGTTGTACAGCCAAACCAGGTCATCAACCTTAAATCCTCCAGCGTCGGCCTTGATGTCATAGGTCTTCTTCATTTTATCGCTGGCACTCTGGATGTTCAACGGACTCGTTCGTGGCTGTCGTCCATTCTCTGCCGAAGTTTGCTGACGTAGTCCTCTCCCGCAGTGTCTTGTCCTGGCGGTATCCCAAACTTCAGGTCACAAGGCAGTCGCAGTTCTCGGCCCATTATAATACTAGCAGGAGTTTGACCGGTTGACTCGTGAACTGCGGATCGATAGGCCATCAGGAACAAATGAAGATACTGGTCCCAGTCTCTTTGATGGTCAGAGACAACCTTGGACAAGTGGCGGTTGATCGTCCTGTTCATCCGTTCCACCATTCCATCGGACTGCGGATGTAGTGCCGTGGTTCTTGTCTTGCGGATGTTCAGCAGTAGACATATTTCTGGAAAAGGTTGATTCGAAATTTCTGCCTTGATCCGAGTGCAGCTCCATTGGAATACCGAATCGACATATCCACTCTTTCACCAAGACGTCGGCGACGGTGATGGCCTCCTGGTTGGCAGGGCATAGGCTTCCGCCCACTTACTGAAGTAGTCCATTGCCACAAGGATGTATTTATTCCCGTGGTCGGATACGGAAACGGGCCGGCGATGTCAATGGCGATTCTCTCGAACGGGCTGCCTACGTTGTACTGACGCATCGGGGCCTTGGGTCGTATTCGAGGTCCATTGCTAGCAGCGCATACAGCGCACTTCCTGCACCAGTCCTGACGTCAGCTTGACAATTGGCCCAGTAAAACCGTTGCCTTACTTTCTGCAGGGTCTTCGTCACTCCCAGATGTCCTCCGGCGACTCCATCATGGATTTCCGCAGCACTTCCTCTCTTCTGTTCCTGGGAACAATTATTTGGCGTCTGTCTTCCCACCAATATCGGCCTCCAACACACGTTTCAGGATCCCATTGTCCAGAATAAGAGAGTTCCATTGTGCCCAATGGGACTTAACAGCCGGCGAGTAACCTGCGACTTCCTGCCATGATGGTCTTCGATTGCCCTTCTTCCAGCTGACGACTAAGCCAAGGTCGGGGTCTCTCTCTTGGTCTTTCTGGATCTTGCTGTCATTCCAGTTGTCATCCATTGCCGCGGTTCTACAAAGTGTTGCTTCTTTCTCTTCTGCTCGTCGGCAATGTGAGCAATCATCTGGACATGGTCTTCGCGACAAGGCATCTGCATTCTTATGGCTAGTTCCGGCTCGATGTTCGATCTCGAAATCGAATTCTTGGAGTCTCTCGATCCAACGTGCTACTTGACCCTCAGGATTTTTGAACTGTAAGAGCCATTTGAGAGCTGCATGGTCGTTCTCAACAGGAATCTTCTTCCATACACGTACTTGTAGAAGTGTTCCACTCCCTTTACAACAACTAATAGCTCTCTCTTGGTGATATAGTAATTGCTCTCTGGTTTGCATAAGCGTCTTGCTGAAATAACTAATGACCTTCTCCTGTCCTTCTTGGATCTGAGATAGGACAGCTCCAAGTCCCACGTTGCTGGCGTCCGTATCCAAAATGAATTTCCCTTTGGGTGGGGATAGCTCAGTATAGGTGCGTTGATCAAAGCTCCTTTCAGCTTCCTGAATGAGTCTTGACATTCTTCGGACCACTGGAACTTTGTTTGGCCTTCCGTGAGCTTGGTCAGTGGTTTAGCGATGTTGCGAATCCCAGCACATATCGGCGATAGTATGTGCATAAACCAAGGAAACTTCGAAGTTGGTGAATGTCTTTTGGGATGGGCCAATCCTTAACAGCTTTGATCTTCTGGTCATCCACTGCTACTCCTTCTCCAGAGACAACGTGGCCGAGGTATCGTACTTCTTTGGAACAGATGGCATTTCTTAGGGCTCAGCTTCAACTGAGTTCCTCAGTCGCAGGAATACTTCCTCCAAGTTTTTCACGTGGTCCTCAAACGATCTGCCGACCACAATTATGTCGTCGAGATACACTAGACACGTGTTCCATGAGAGTCCCTTCAGTACTGTTTCCATCAATCTTTCGAATGTGGCGGAGCATTACAGAGCCCGAATGGCATAACGGTGAACTGCCACAATCCTGAGCCGATGGTAAAGCAGTCTTTTCTCGATCTTCCTGAGCCAGTTCTACTTGCCAGTATCCACTCTTCAGATCAAGGGTCGAGAAAATCGTGGAACCAGCCAACGTGTCTAGGGTGTCATCTATTCTCGGGAGAGGTAACTGTCCTTCTTCGTGACATTATTAAGTTGGCGATAGTCTACACAAAGCGTGTCGATCCATCCTTTTTCTTCACCAGTACGACTTGAGATTTCCAGGGACTGTCATATGGTTCGATAACTCCTTCTTTACCCATATCGCTGACTATTTTGTCAGCCTCTTCCTTCTGGCAAGAGGAAGTCTTCTTGCTGATTGCCGGATCGGTCGGGCACCCCCAGTATCAATCTTGTGCTGGACCACATTAGTTCGACCCCCTTTTCCTTGTCCGGTATCGAAGATGTCTTGGTACTTTTTGACTAAATCCTTAGTTTGGGCTGTTGAGCTGGTTTTATGTCTTTGGAAGAGATGGAACTAATTTTTCTAGTTCTGTGGAGTTGTTGGGTTGGCTAATCGTACCTCGTACGCTCCGGATCACTGAGGAAACTGGCGAGCAGTGCCCCTAATATTGTTCCTTTCTTTAAGGTCACTGGAAAGTATGACATTCACGACCTTACCGGCACAAATTTTCAGCACGTACAGGGTTTTCCCTAGGGCAATCCCTCGTCAATTTTCTCATCATGAAGTTTGGGCTCGAACATCACCACGTCTCCACTGCTCGCACTCCCGTCCAGGCGAGCCTCAGAATGGTTTCAGCCCTCTCAGGTACGCTTACATCTTCAGCCAACAGCACACGGATCAACTCTTCACTTCTCCCATGAAGTACCAGCTCTTCTCCGTTGACACGTAGGGACGCATCTTTGAAATCCAATTCAAACCCTCTGGAATTCATGATGTCCATTCCGATGATTGCATCGTCTTCGATGTCCGCTACAAGTGCCTGATGTTTCACTTTAGTGCTGCCAAAATTATTTCAATCGGTAGCTCGCCATATACAGTAGCTGGCTCCTGTTGCTGTGCGTAGCTAAGTTGTCGTTCAATTCGTTCCGGTGTTCTGGCAAAGGAAGGTCCGAGAATTGTCCTAGTCGCACCTGTATCTAGCAGCATGGTGCAAGGCTCGTTATTGATGAGACCGTCTACGAAAACACCCTGTTCTGTCGTTGCAGGATAGCGACATATGCGTTGTTAACCGGGGCTTGCTGGACACAGGCCGACGATTGCCCCTTCTCGTCGACCTTCTTTAGTTTTCCTGCATCGGAGTCGTGTTGAATGTTGGACATTTGCTACGCACATGTCCAATTTTGCCACAATTCCAGCATCTTATCTGTCTTTCTCAGGAACACTTCCTTAATCACTTTCCTATGGCAGCTTCCAAATTAGCAGGCTCCTGTGAGTCTTCCTCAATCATTCGGACTTTACTCTGGCTTTTGCAAGATTGTTTCGCTGCCTCGTATTCCAAAGCGCGTGCCAGTGCGTCTACGAGATGTGTTGGACGGGCTAGTGTCAACGCTTGTCTGGTTTCTTGGTCACGGAGTCCATCCAGGAATGCTTGAACCGCTAGTCGCTCCATTACATTTTCTGGTGTGGATGGATATGCGAGACGAACCAAGCGTGCAATGTCAGTTTCAAATTCTTGTAAGGATTCGCCCGATTTCTGACAGCGATTTTTCAGCTGGGAGTGGTATACGTGTTCCAAATGGGCCTGGCCATATCGTAATTCTAGATGTTTAATCAGCTGATCATAGTCCTCCTGTTCTTGGGCGGTGAGAGTTTGTAGAATATTTGTCGCTTCTCCACGTAATGCAAGTGTCAGTGCTACAGCTATTTCCTGCATTCCATCCGTTTGCTTTGGCCGCTGCTTCAAACTGCCGGCGGTAATTTGCCCATGGAGTTTTTCCGTCGAACTGAGGCGGCTTCATGGAAAGCTTCCCTATTTCTGAATTGATCTTGACATCTTTTATTCCCTCTTGAACTTTATCCAAGTTCAAACTCAAGTCCAGCATTGCATTTTCGTTAACCATCTCTGTGGAGGGCGCACTATTAATTCGTTTTTCTAGCTTACTGATTGTTTCCTTTATTTTGTCCATCTCTGTCTCAACGGTTCCATTCTTTCTTCTAGAAAATTAGCCACACCACACAATTCTTTTTTAGACCTTCTGTGTTTTCCAGGAACTTCTCTTCCAGGCTTCTTGAATTTCTAGAAGCTTCTCTTCCAGATTTCTAGAATTTTCTTCAAGCTTCTCTTCTAGATTTCTAGCATTTTCTTCCAGGCTTTTTGAATTTTCTAGTAGTTTCTCTTCCAGATTTCTAGATTTTTTTTTAAGGTTCTCTTCCATATTTTTATCATTTTCTTCGTGTTTTTTTATTACCAAACTTAAATCACCTCCGGAACTTCGAATAAAAATGTTTCGGGTCCTCACCTTCTGTATAAGTCCTTCTGCAAGTCTTTCCTGGAGTACTTGCTTTTTTCCCGTTGTTTCCAGTTCCCTTTCCTCCAATTCCTGTTTCAATTCGCTACCTTCAAGTCCGCAAGGCGCACTTTTCTTGAACCATTTTGTCTTTGACGAGGGTATCAGTCTGTTTCACACGAAAAGTTTATCAGTTTGTTAAAAATTCATTTCGCGAATTCTTTTCCACGGGCCACCAGTCTATTGTCTGTTTCACGCGAAGAGTGTATCAGTTTATATTCCCACGCACAATTGTCCACTTCGCGAAAACCGGGCCACTGTCTATTTTGGGCGTACAAAAAGGTCTATCAATTTATTTTTCTGACTATCCACTCCACGATCACTTGTTTATTTTCAAAATCTCACTTCCGACACCAATTGTAACGTAAATAAACTTAACTTGGTTCTACTAATTTATTTCACACTTAATCTACAACTTAATTTATATTATGCCACTGTATAGCTTGATCGTATGGGCTCGTTCAGACTGTGTCTCTGAGACTTGAGGGTTGCCTATTTATCTCCGATACAGCATTCTCGATGTTTCGAATTCTTTCAGTTGGCGACCGGCGTGTTCCAATTGTTTCCAATATTGACCGTTGTCTTCCGCGGCAGAGCGCACTGGATGGTTCTCGAACATCTCCGGGGATGATCTCATCGCTGTCGATGGCAACGTGTGAGGCGACAGGTCCGGCCTAGGTTCGTTACAATATGGTGAAAAAACTATCAAGTACGAGTGTGACTTGCACACCGAGGTTTTCGTGCTATTATTCAATCTTGTTAACATTAGTAGAGTATAACTCAGTTCCATAATGTTTTCTCAGAAACCAAACTCCTGAAATGTTTGGTCCTATTGACCACAGCATGCAAACGTAACAAATAAATACCTCTTAGAAACCCTATCATTCAAATTTGTCGCAACAATCTTACAAATAAGACAGTCTCATAAGCCTCATATCCAGCACTAGCCTCCATATAGCGACGAATAGCTGAACCAGGTATATTTCTAGAGTAGTGCTTCACTTTATATACTTTCCGGAGATAGATTTTTAACTTCTCAAGAACTGGAACAGAACAGAAACATTAATTTCTTCACAATGTTTACTTCGACAGCTTCGAAGATACAGACATATTTGTTTCGAATATGCATATTTCTGAGACCATATTCAGAACCAGCAATCAATGAAATCTGAATAAAACATTTGTGTATTCTTGAAACTAGATCTTTCAAAAGGTACCCCGTATCAGGCTGAAAAAAATGGTCAGATAGATAATTATTTAGTTTCAGCTCTGGAACCATCTGTGAGTCATTAAGCTTCATTGCCATGCCAATTTTAACTTTTTACGCAGAATAGGCATATAGATGAACAAACAGACATACATACGGACATGTGAGGGTTCTTATGAGGATTCTGTTTATTTTGATATTCAGTGTTTTTACTTTACTTTTTTTATTTCCAAATTGTGATTTTTATCACTTGTAAACCACGATAATAGCACCATCGAAAAATGTGAATCATATCTACCATGACACCAATATTGAAATAATATTATATAATCGTAAAGTTTAGCATTCCGAAGGAATTGGGGAAAGGCCACATTTTAGTGTCGAACTCTATGAATAAAAAACAACTATATCTTACTATATAGCTGCATTATTTTCAGTGGCACATTTATTTGTTAGACTCGACTCCCACTTTACTGTTTGTTTTCTTTTCTGATTGATACTTCAGCAGTTAAAGGAAGTAAAACAAGTGTCGCAGCTCTTCATCAAACAAATATTTTTGTTAATACTTTCTACATATATGAATGAGCTATATCATCATTAATTTGATACCCAACAGCTTACTGAGAAAATAGGTCACTAATCTCAATGCAACAGACAATCGAAAGGACGGTGGGGGGCATTAGTATTCCGTTTCAACTTCTCGGTACCAAACACTCTAGCAGAACCTAATACAAATGTTTTACATTAATGTGTGGCAAAATGAAGCAGTATACATATGATATTCATTTCATTAAAACTTCAATAATATTAATCGATGCAACAAACAGCACTGGCATAGTTACAAGAAATGCGACCTAGACTCTGTTTGTTTATTCAGATAACTTTTCATTATTATCCTAATATCAAAAAAATGTACATTAGCATTCCTCAAAAATGTCCAATATAGAAGTTAATTTTATATGATGAACAATATTTCACGACTAAAGTCGTCAGAAAATATATGTTAAATTGTATGCAATACGTAGGCAAATGGCTTTAGTCTTCATATTCATTCTGACTTTTCCGCTAAAGCTATATTTTGTGGCATAAACTAATATTAATACCCGCACACTCATGTACCAAAAATTGTATCTCCACTATATCATGGATTCGCTCATATGGGGTTTGTCACTTCATTTGAGAAATTGGTTTCACAGTCATTATGAATAAATCTTCATCGCAACTAAATGAATGTACATAGTCGGACTATGAATTTGACACAGTTATTCAATAATATTTCGGTAGTGAATAATATTTGCAAACAGAAACACGCCCTGATGACACTCCCATTAATTCAAATTAATATTGGATGGAGGAAGAGGCACGCTGTCATACTTCATAAATTTTATTGACAGGCGAAATAGCTTTCCAGGCGTTACTCTATAAAGGTGGGTCCATTCACGGAATAAGAAGCCAAATAAAGGTGTGTTATTCATTTATGTCTCATTATTCTGTTAATTGCATGAATTCTACATACCGTTTCTTTGTCAGATATATGAATATATTGAACTAGGTTATGTCCTCGACTTTGTCTGTGCGGTCCTGAAAGAGGACCGATTTTTAGAAACTTATTTCAAATCGATACGATTTTCCGAATAATGCGGATTATTCGAGGAAAATAGTTGATTTCTATTTTGTGTAAAAATAAAATGAGAGAATCGAAAAAACTCTCCTAGATGAAAGAAATTGAAAAAAAATGCAAACATCATGAATACTTGACATTTAGGACTTTAGCATAGAGAAACTAAAAATAAAGGGAGTTGTCAAACCTGCAGAAAAAGTTGGCACCACGTTTAGACAGTGGCGACATATCTCACAACTGGCCGAACTAAGTTAGAACAGTTGGTAAAACAGATTTATCTTCTGTTACCGTTTGAGATAAGGCGGGTTTTTTAAATGTATTACTTTTATATGGTTAATATGGTATATTTTATAAGTGATCGATTTGCCATTCCAGTATTTCATATGAATGGCTGTATCATATGAAATACAGGAATGGCAAATCGATCACTAATAAAATATATACAGTGTTGGGGTTATTTTCTCTTTTTCGATTTTACAGGATATTAAACACTCGCTAATGATGAATGAATGAATTAAGTGGACTGTATAACTACAAAAGTAACTTGAAGAAATATTATTTGACAAGAACTCGAAGTGTTTGACATCGTATGACAATAATAATGCCAAATCTCTCCCCGCCCTTCACACTTGTCATTGTTTGGACATCAGAGAGTCAGTTTGTTCACCAAAGGCAGAACACTCATGGGTATAATAAGAAAGTCATTGAACATTGCCGCCCCCGTTGAAAGGCTAAGGCGTTTCAACAACAAAATGTAATGAAATTGTTCACGTGGTGTTGATAGGAAGTTTGCAAAGTTTGTTAATAGCTCATTTAACTTCACCATTTTGAGTTTTTATGCAGACCACTCGCACCAAATTGTCTGTACCAAAATACAGTTTGAGAATTCGTCCTAAAGGCCAATTCATGGGAGGTGTGTTTTCACCCTTTAGTAGCACCATGTCACCAACTTTAAAATCACCAATTTGAGCAGTTTTCCACTTGAATCGTTGTTGTAAAGTTGATAAATACTCGTTACTCCAGCGCTTCCAGAAATGTTGTATTTTTTGTTGAAGTTGTTGAAAATGGGTTGATCTATTTGGAGGCACATCTTGAAGGTCCAGTTGTGGTACAGAAGTGAGTATATCTCCGATAAGGAAATGACTTGGGGTTAAGGGAATTAGGTCACAAGGATCATCGGATAAGGGAGTCAAAGGTCTGGAGTTCAAAATAGCCTCAATCTGAACAAAAACAGTATTCAAACCCTCATAAGTGAGATGAGCATCCCCGACAATTCTTTTCAAATGGTGCTTGGCCGACTTGACTGCAGCTTCCCATATACCACCCATGTGTGGAGACTCAGGAGGAATGAAATCCCATTTAATGTTATTATCAATTAAAAAATTATTTAACCAATTGTCAGAAGCCGCTGACGAGATGACATCACTGATTTCGCGTAATTCGTTATGAGCTCCACGAAAATTTGTTGCATTGTCTGAATATACATTTTTGCAAACACCTCTGCGAAATATAAATCTTTTGAGAGCGTTGAGAAAAGAATCTGTCGACAAATCACCATCCAGCTCCAAATGCACAGCCCTGGTTGCCATACAAACGAATAAACAAAGATAACGATTTAATTATTTTCCTATTGCGCGTTTTACCATCCTTAATATAAAATGGCCCAGCATAATCCAAACCGTTATTATAAAAAGGACGAGCAGGTTCTACACGGTGGACTGGCAAGTCCCCCATTTTTTTATTGATGATATGTGGTTTAAACCTAAAACAGGTCATGCATTGATGCAATATTTTTCTGATTGTGCCGCGTGACTTCAATATCCAATATCTCAGTCTCAATTGATACAAAGTATGTTGCGAACCGGAATGAAAATTCTTTATATGCCCATTTATGATAATAAGTCTTGCTACCGGATGATTATTAGAGATGATTACAGGATGTTTTTGGTCATAAGAAACATTGGATTTAGATATTCTTCCACCTACACGCAAGAGACCATCAGCATCAATGAACGGACTGAGAGATATTAATTTTTCTGGCTAGATCTTTACCCTTGCATAATTTTGAAAGTTCATCAGTAAATTCCTGCATTTGCATCGATTTCAAAAGTGTAATGAATTCTTGAGAAATTTCCTCACTGGTTAATAGACCGTCCTTGACGTTACCCTTATTCAATGTATTATTTTTGAATCTCAAAAGATAAGCCGTTACTCGTTTTAATTTTTCGAGTGAAGAAAATCTGCTACAAAGATCTCCGCAATGAGTTTCGGTTAAAAGATTTATCACCTTAGGAGTTTTGTATTCGAGAAGATCTTGAACATTTAATGTAACCATTTGTGAAGGCCAATGCTCAGGGTTTTCACTCAAATATTTTGGTCCCGACCACCATAAATCGCACGTTGAAAGCTTCTCCGGACTAAGGCCTCGTGATATAACATCTGCCGGGTTATCCTCTGAACACACATGCCGCCACTGATTGACCGACGTTAATCGCTGAATTTCAGCAACTCTATTACAAACAAATGTTTTCCACCTGTTTGGTGAAGCAGATATCCACGACAAGACTATGGTGGAATCGCACCATAAATGTATATTTGATATATCGGCGTCTAAGTCATTTATCACTCGATTTGTCAATTCGGCTAATAAAAGTGCACCAGAAAGTTCAAGTTTCGGCAAGGTTAATACTTTAGTGGGAGCGACTCGCGATTTTGCGCATATTAACCGAACACATACTTTGCCCATTGAATTTTCGGTTCTCAAGTAAACGCATGCGCCGTAAGCCGCTTCGGATGAATCTGAAAATCCGTGTATTTGGACATCTATCGCGTTTTCCATGGAGATAAATCTTGGAATGGTCAATTTACCCAACAAATGCAATTGTTTTCTTAATTCGTTCCATTCAGTATAAATGTCCAAGGGCACACTTTCGTCCCAATCTAAGTGAGACCTCCATAAAGTTTGAAGAAGTATTTTTCCCTTGATAATAACTGGACCCACCAGCCCTAGAGGGTCGAACACTTGAGCCACGGTTGAGAGTATGGTTCTCTTAGTAACACGATCGCCATATTTTAAATTTGACATAACTTGAAGAGTGTCATTTTTCGCATTAAAAATAAGTCCAAGGGTTTTTATACACGAATCGTCTGATATAATATATTGATCTATAACATTTTTTGAATCATTAGATTCATCTAGTATTTTTGTGTTATTGCTTACCCACTTTCTGAGTTGAAATCCACCTTGCGCTAATATTTTACTGATTTCACATCGCATTTGAACTGTTTCAGTGATAGAATTACTACCTGTTATGAGATCATCCATATAAAAGTCTCTCATTATAATCTTACTTGCCATGGGATATTTATTTTCATTTTGTAAAGCTAATTCTCGCAAACAACGCGTGGCAATAAAACTTGAAGGAGATTCACCATAGGTTACCGTATTGAGTTGATAATCCCGAATCTCTTGATCAGCTGATTCGCGCCAGACAATGCGCTGCATATCTCGTTGACGTTTGGCCACTAAAATTTGTCTGTACATTTTAGCTATGTCTCCTATTATAACAAAACGATGTTTTCGAAATCTTATTATTATTGAGAAAAGTTCGTCCTGTATAACCGGCCCAGTTAATAACACGTCATTTAACGAAAGGTCCTGATTTGTTTTCGCGGAAGCATCGAATACTACGCGTAATTTGGTGGTAGGGTGATTGCGCCAGTTTGCCGGCCACTTCCAGTTGTCGGCCGTTTTTGCCATTTTCATGAAATAATAAGAAAGATACTAACTCTACATATTTGAAAATTCCGCCAAAAGTTCTCTCATACTTTTTCCGCCATATTCCTTCATAGATTCACCTGTTCAGAGACTCATCATTCTTTCCCTGCCAGTTCAAGAGATGGTGGTCGAAGTGAACGTTGTTTGTGCGTTGGTCAATTGAAAAAAAGTAGTGGGACATAACTTCTTCAACGGTAAGTTCAAGTGATTTTTTTCAAGATCTATAAGAAAAAACTTATGTAGGGGGTATCTTTATTTGTTGAACTACAATTTCAATGCGAGAAAACTGTAAATGAATGATTTTTTCTTTAAATTGAGGGGTGGCCGGTAGATTGAATTCAAACAACTATTTTCCATTTGTCGGCCATGGTGCCGAGAACTGATCATAGAGCTGAGTATTCGTGGTCCTTTAATGACACGGTCCAATGCTATGGACATTTATCGTTCTGTCCTTTTGAAGTTCTTATGGAAGTTGATTCTGTAAGTTTCCGGCCACTAAAATGTCATATATAAAATAAATATAATAACTTGTTTTATATGGCCGATTGGTATAATGGTGCCAATTGTCGGCCAGCACATTTTTTCTATAGAATATTTGCGGTCGACAATAGCATCAAGAACGCCTGTTCTCGGCCACCTATCAGACCAGAAATCGCAATCGATTTTCCACTTTGTTTTATTGAATTTCAAAAAATTTTGCTATGAAAAGAAGTGGTGCTTTCAACAATATGTCCGATAATACCTAGGTAAATATTATTTTACTACAAAATATAAAAAAAATATTGATGCCTCGATAGTTGGTACCTACCTAGGTAGGTACCTACCTAGGTAGGTAGGTGCCTATGTAGCAGCATTTTACTTAAAGAGAAATTGAAAAAACCAAAGAAATTGAAAATAGACGCAAGATGAGAGCAACTTTGAAGGCAGAAAGAGAAGTGAAGTTGCAGGAAAAGAGAATGATTAGGAGGAAGGAAATTGCTGGAAGGCAATCAAAATTGAAATCCAAACCAAAACCTATTAAGCCAAAGCAAAAATGTTCCATGTGTGACGATATTCTGATTAGCGACATAAGAGGATAAGGGAGAGAAGAATATTGGCTGCGACAGCTGTATGAGGTGGTACCACCTGCGATGTACCAATCTTTCTTCTCTACCTTATTCTGAGGCTAGGAAAAAGATTATATATGCGAAAATTGTACCTGATCGCAACTCCATACTTTTTTATTTAGATGTTTCTTTTCTGTGATTTTTTGTTTTAAGAAAAAGTATTTAATTTTTTGACGTTTTTATTTTAAATGTTTTTTCATTTTATTTGATATATTTTATATTTTATATTTTTCTTTTTGTAAACTGTTCTGTTTCATTAAACTCAATAAATATGTTGTGTAAGCTGTTCATTCGAAAAATCGCTAATATCAACCTTATTGATGGGGAACATAAGATCCATGGCCGAGAAAAGGCATCAATGGACGACAACTGCGTAGGTGGCCGAGAATTGGTGCACTAGCAGGTCGAGAACTGGAATTTGGTGGCCGAGAACTAGCAAAAGTGTACTTTTTGTAGATATTATTTTTTTCTTGAAGGTGTGGAAGCCCTATGGTTCTGTAATATTTTTTTTCATATTACTTATACCTTTTTCTATTCGTCATATTTTTTTTAATTTTCTATCTGCGAATATGTAAATATGGAACCGTATCAAACCTACAATATCCCCTTAAGTGGCCGACTACTGGCGCAATCACCCTAGTACTGGATTCTTTCAATACCCCGTGGTGTGGCAAGTAGTATACCGGGTGTGTCGCTGTGTAATTTTCAGTCGACCTATTTATTGAATCGATATTTGTCATATGACCCATGTTCTCATATTCTCGCATAAACTCTATATACCTTAGTTTCAACTCGGAATTGTAAGAAAATCTTTTTTCTAGTGACTTGAATCGTGTAACTGCGAGATCTCTGGAATTTCCAAAGTGATCGGGTACTTTTTTCGTAGGCAATTCAATAATAACACGACGTGTGTCATCTCGTCTCTTTTTTTCTGTGAAAAATTCTTTCACATTCACGTTCTTTCGTTGGTCCACTTGGGTTTATCAGTCTAGTCTTCGATTCGCCAAAACTTCTAGTTGAGCACTCAATTTATCGGTAGCTACATGACAAGAAGACTGTGAAATTTTCGGTTAGTTGCATATATAGGGCCCGATAAGTTTCATCCAAGCTTAGTTTTTTGATAATAGGTTTATTCGACCGTTGTTAATTTGGCCTATACACAGAGTTCCCAAAAAATACCTGCTCCAAGTAATATATCTATTTGATTCGACTGTTGAAATGCGGATCAGCTAAAGTTATATTATGAGGAATTCCCAATTCTGACACGTCCATGGAAGGTTTAAATTTCCCGTAATTTTATCTATAATCAAAATGATAAATCCTTTTGTAATTATGGTGTAAGGACATGATTTGTGACGTCCTTCCGCAATTTTCCCGAAGTTGAACCTATACCTGTCACCGAATATTGACCCTTTGATTAGTAACCAAGTTTTCAGCTTAGGTTTCTGCTAATAAAATGAGATTGTGAGGCATTATCAAGTAATGCACAACATTGCATTTTATTGCCTTGTTCATCAAGGATAAAAAAAAAATAGCTGTCGATAAAGATTTGCAATCCAGGCTTATTAGGCATATGAACAGTGAATGCCGCTCGTACTTGTTCGTCATGTTTATCAGTTTTGACTGAATCCCTTCTTCAGACCTTTGTTCAACCGTAGTGGTATTTGAATTTCTGTCTGAAAATGTGAGATTGTTGTTTGATCGCTTTCAATGCATAAAAGAGGTTATGTCTTTTTTTTACAATGTCTGCGCGCTTGCACGACACTCTGAATTTGAATGACCTGACCTTAAACAGTTTGCATAATTTCAGCTTTTTTATTTCTTCCAGCCTAGTAGAAACTGGAATTTTGAGTAAATTTTCACAATATTAAACGGAATGGGTTCCTTACAAAAGAACATCGATAATTATTCGTAATCATAAATGAATGTTTTGTTTGTCTTCGATATTTATTATCAAATTTGTGTTGTTTCTCAACCGTATTGCTTGAAGAAGAGGACTGAAGAGTCTCCAAGATGCCGCATTTATCGCCGAAATTTTTTGAAATCCTCCAACTTGAATTTCAGCTTTGCTGAATGCGATTCCCACTGCGGTTGGTGCTATTGTCGCTTTGATGAAAAAGATGCATTAATATTAGATCTCAAGTATTCGTGGATTCGCCCAAATTATTTAGAGCTTCAAATGCTTATTAATATCTTCTAAAAAATTTTCGCAAAGATTGCAAAGAATCCTTTGTAATTGGGGATATATTGAATAAAGAAGCCACATGAGCTCGCTTAATTAATCTTTTATTGTCAAATAGCTCCTTTAATAGATCGAGAGCCGTATCATAGTTATTTTCTGATATTTCCATTGATTCAATGACTTGTTTCGCATCAGCCTTAAGAGAATCTTTCAGATAATGAAATTTTTGAATCTTGTTTAAATTTGGATTAGTATTGACCAAAGAGTTGAATGTGTCAAAGAAGTAAGACCATTCCTTGTAATCTCCTGAGAATGAGGGCAGGAACGTTGGCAGAATAGTTGGATTTAACAATCAATTACGCAGGAGTAGTTCTGAACTTGACCTGACTGTACGATTGGTGCTGACATCTGTGATTCGATAATTTGGTTTAGGACCAATTTAAAAACGTTTTCAAACTCTTCACGATATTCGATTTGTTCCTGAGTATTTTCCAATATTTCGATTTCGCCTTGAACTTCATCAAATTTGCGATAAGTTTCATTGATTTTTTCTAACCGTGATTCTAATTCAATTATCTCTGCTTTATCCGTGAATTGTAGACTTTCTAAAAATGTGGAAAATCGCGTCAGCCTGCCTTTGATATGGCCCCTTTTTATTTTCAGAATTTTAAGTTCTTCAGCCATGCTGATTTTTTCAATGAACCAATAAATTATTTGAGGATATTTGAATATGTTCTCCCTCAGACCGAGACCAAAGAAACAATAGGTATTATAAGGATGTTCGAGGGATAGGACGAACAAACCACCGCCGCTCAGCTATCTATTGCCTATGCTTTTGTTTCCATTTCCTTACTCCACCACTAGAGACGTTCGCCCTTGTTCTGGTGCCGTTATATATCTGCTTCCGGTTGGTTGTAGAGTGAACTCCTAACCATTAATTTTCTTATTTTCGACCGGGAAGAATTCAACGTTCAGGTTTAGGTAACACTTATTGATGTTATTTCTTTTCTTTGTTGGAGCAAATGCCACTTCTTAATATTATAGAGATAAGGTGAATATAGTTTATGGTAATTGCCTACCGCTTTATGTTGAAATGTTCTGAATAACTTACAGAGCGATTGTTTGTCTTATGATTTTCACTGCACTTGTTTCCCGCGTAACTTAAGGATTTTCAAATGCTGCCGAATTTGCAGTCAACGGCACTTTTCACTATCGTGCCGAAGGACCCCAAAGTTGGGGTATTTTCTTTTTCGATTTTACAGGATATTAAACACTGCAATGATGAAGAATGTATTAAGTGGACTGAAATACAAAAGTAACTTGAAGAAATATTATTTGACAAGAACTCGAAGTGTTTGACATCGTATGACAATAATAATGCCAAATCTCTCCCCGCCCTTCACACTTGTCATTGTTTGGACATCAGAGAGTTTGTTCACCATAGGCGGAACACTCATGGGTATAAGAAAGTCATTGAACGTACAGTAATCGATTCGTAGACTGTTAGTTCGAAAGTTTCAAAATAAATCTTTGTTCCATGATATCAAGAACAAACTTAAAGTTCTTATAAAATAAGAATAATAAGTTAAACACCATAAAAAATACATTTTATTTTATTTAGGACAAGGTACAACTACAGACAAACAATAATAAAACTCTGAAAAACAACAAAATTAAAAATATTCTTCAGTCTTATCATGAAATCAACCAAAAAAAAATTTTATTTACAAAAAAAAATTAAACAACATATCTTCAATAATTTTGTTAATTTATTAGCACAAAGGAGAACGAGTAGGTATAACAAACACTCCAGTTTGATGATAATCATTAAGTAGACCATGTATTTTGTATTTTCCCCAAATGGTGATAGGAAATGGAAACTTTTGGATGGAAATAAGTACCAATTTTTGAAAAAAATCTGCAACTAATGGATGAAAAATAAGTAACAGTTTGTAAAAGCAGCTTATATTTCAACTTGTAAAAAATATTTGAATTTCATCGCCAACAAAACATTCTATTTTCGACGTTGGTTCCGATAGGTATTTCTATCATTAATTTTTCGATGACCAGTAGAATTATTCTGAAATAATTACGTGGTTTGTCAATTTCTGACAAATGTCGAAATTGGAAAATTATCATGTTATCATTCGTCTGTCGATTGCGGGCAGCGCCTCCATGCGCGACTGGCCGTACCAAAAACTTGGTGGTCAAGATCGCCAATGTTTCAACAGTCTCTTTATTTTTAATTTGTCTATGGACTTTAGTTTCGTTATTGAAGTTGATGTATTCTTTACCGTCAAATTCAATCACTATAGATTCCTATCACTCCTCTATTTTTTCTCCGTCGACTTGAAAATGAACTAGAAATACATTTCATGATTTCCCTCTACTTTGTAAGTTTTCACGTTTTGACAAAAATAACGAATGGTCAAAATGAGTGAGTAGCTTACATGGCGGACTTTTCTACGGGACGTCCTTGAAACAAAAATTCATTTTTACTCCTAATAATCAGGCTTATGCAGAAGTACATTGGTTATTTCTTGAGATCCAATATTGACTGATAGAAATTCTCAATGTTGAAGAAGTAGCGTATTCAAAAGACCCTCTTGAATAAATAATAGTTTAAAAACTGAAAAACACGCTTTGATAGAAAACTAAACTAAAAAGTAGAAAATAATTTTAAATGAGTTTGAAATAAGAAAACAGTTAAAAAAATTTTTAAAAAAGCGTGGGGTTTTAAGATATTTTCATAATTATTCTACTTTTACCAATATCTGTCCATGAAATATTAACAACAATTGACATCAAGCACCCCACGCTTTTTTACGATGAAATAAATTTGTTGTTAATCACTGTATTCTTATTTCAAACTCATTCAAAATTATTTTCTACCTTTTAGTTTAGTTTTCTATTAAAGTGTGTTTTTTAGTTTTCAAACTATCATTTTTTTTTCAACTTTTCAGTTTTGTTTTCTATTAAAGCATGTTTTCCAGTTCTTCAAACTATTATTATCATTATTTAATTTTTTTAACTATTATTCTTCAATTTTGCATAGAATCGAACCATAATCACAAAACTCGTCCGCCATTTTGGACCGCTATCTTGAATCCTTCAATTATGACAAAATAATCATGATCTCCGACCCCAAAAACCCCCACATACCAATTTTGAATAGAATTGGACCATAATCACAAAACTCGTCCGCCATCTTGGAGCCGCCATCTGGAATTTTCCAATTTTCACAGGAGAATCATAATATTGGACCCCAATAACCCACACATACCAATTTTGGATAGAATCGGACCATAATCACAAAACTCGTCTACCATTTTGGAGCCGCCATCTTGAATTTTCCAATTTTGACAAAAGAATTATAATCTCTGACCACGAAAACCCTCAGATACCAATTTTGAAGAATCGGACCATAATACAAAACTCGTCGCCATTTGGAGCCGCCATTTGTTTTTTTTCAAAAAAATTTCTCATTGCATTGTCTACCGGAATTATGAACACCTGCCAAATTTCAAATCATTCGTACGTCTAGAAGTGGGTCAAAATCGCGCCCAAAGGAGTTGGTTACAAACAAACATACAAGTGAAGCTAATAGAAAGCGTGTAAAAATCGTAAAAAATGTTGAAAGTCTTCAAGATATCTGTTGTGTATTCATCATGGAGTTATCTGCACAAAGGCGCCAAGCAACGGTAATAAAATTTAAGGTTTTCCGAGTTTCTTGCTAGGATCCCGTTAGAAATGTTCAACACATAACCACAATTGTTTCTTATAAGGATTGTATTTTGTATATAGGGGGAATACTGTTCGCTCAAACTTCATCAACATTATATTGGAAATGGCTAGTCCTAAAGAGGGAATTTCCAAAAAACATGTTTTATTTATCTTGAAGAAAAAGAAAGTAGTCTTATTCTCGTTAATGGATAAATGGAGTCCAACAAAAGCCCTGAGGTAATCAAAAATATCTGGAAAAATTTGACAACAAAACTGAAATATTGTGTGATGGGCCTATACTCACAGTGCCTGAGTGGCGGAATTGAGGTTTCTCTTTCTGAACCTTGTAAAAATGGAGACATTTCATCAATAAAAAAGGGAACAAATCTGATGTAACTAACTTCCGGCCTATAACGATAATCTGCAACTTTGATAAAGTCTTGGAGATTTTATTACATCATTTTTATGCTTTTATAAGCAATAAACTGACACCATATTACCATGGATTCATGAAGGGTCGATCAACCGACACTAATATCATCAATATGTTGCTAAATCCATCGATAATTGCGGTCAAACTGATGTTATATATGTATGTATTATTATGTATATATATATATATATATATATAAATATATATATACAGATTTTTCAAAGGCGTTCGATAGACTTGACCATATTACTGAATATTACTGAAAACATTTGTTTATTTTGGTCTTTCCGATTCTCTTTTGACAGGAAACAATATGTTACTGTCAATGGCTACAAGTCAATCGAGTACTTTGCAACGTCAGGTAACTTAACCTAGGCCCATTGGTTTTCAATATATTCATAAATGATATTGTTGATGTCGTAGATGTGAACTGTTTGCTATACGCTGACGATATGAAAATATACTAGAATATAAATGACTCGAGTGATTGTGAGCGTATTTCTTATAACCTGGCCAGAATTCAAAAGTGGTGTCAGCTTAATAATTTATCTCCCAATATTTTGAAAGGCAATGTTATGTCTTTCACGCTCAAATTAGAACCATTAATCTACAATTATGATATCGATGTCAAAACAGGCCAAAAACATTAAATGGTCAAGGGGTGGCCTTTGATCCCCAACTTACAATCATACCCCATATTGACAACTTAGTGTCTACCGCGTTCAGAATGTACGGATTTATAGTTCGTACAAGTCGAGAATTTTCTGATATGACTACAACCAATACACTATTCTATTCGTTTGTCAGGTCTAAGCTTGAATATGCTCCACTAATATGGAATCCTCACTATCAGTTACATGTTGACGAAATAGAATCAATTCAACGACGCTTCCTAAAGATTTTTAGCTTTACAATAGATGACTCCTATCCACCAATGTGAACTTCTGGAGAGACCCAAGATGAATGAGTTCCAATGTAGACGTGAATGCAATTCAGTGTTTTTTTATATAAAATCATCAATAATCAAATAGATTGTCCCACTCTGATAGAAAAACTAGATTTTCATATTCCCAGAACTACATCTCGAGTCAACAGCACATTGTATCTCCCAACAGCACGCACAAACATTCTTAAGTTTTCAGCTGTACACAATATGCTGTCGAACTACAAGTCAAAATGCTCTCAGATAGATATATTCAACTGTTCAGTAAATCTAATCAAATCCGAATTTTTCAAATAATTGAATATCTATTATATGCTGTATGTATGATGTATGTATGAATGATGTTATTTATTGTTTCATAGTATGATGTAAATCTGTTCCTGCTTACATTCCTGTTCTGTAGATGGGATTCATCCAGTAGAAAAGTGTATTTATAAAAACTGGTGATTACTCCGTACTGATGAGGACCAAAAGTCCGAAACCGGTATGAGGATTGTTAGGTGGACCTGGCGTAGATTGAACACAATCAAGTTTATCAGAAAGAAACATTTGCGATCAATTTTCATTATCAATGGAAGTTTGCATAGATTTTCTGGTGGATATCATTCAATGTTCTGCGTGGTATTTGCCAGGAAAGTAGTTGTTTTTCGCTTGTGAATTGAAACAAGTCAATTAATATTGAATTTTTGTGAAGAGACTCTTAAATCCCTTGTTTCTAGTGTATTTATAAATAAATAAATACATAAGTAGAGGGCGCTTTTAACTTCTTGGTGATTTCTCTGAAAAGTGTATTGTTCTGGTGGTTTTCATTGTTTTTTACCCGGGTACCGAAATTTGTTTGTGTGTATTTGAAAAATGTGACTGTTTGACAGTGATTGTTTTATATAATTGTAGTTAACCATGAGCTCTTTTGGTGAATATTAGTTAGAAAACATCGGAAAAAGCATTTAAGTCAATTCAGAAAGGTCTCGTTCATATATTTGGAGACAGTTTACTACGTTTTGCGCCTGTCGAAACTACCAATTTAATAAGGAAACTTCAGATGCATATTTAGCAAATATTCTGAATGACTGGACATACAACAAACGGATGACGAGGACTATAAAGAGTGCGTAGTAAAGACCATCTGGAATACTACCGCCAAAATTCTAATGGAGAAGTACTTCAATGACTATGGAAGAAAAATAGAACCTTCCGAAGACTTAGTATATGAATAAGCAAGAAATGCAAAAATAAAGGAACTTCAGAAGATTCTGTAGAAGATAAAGACGAGCTCTACAGCATTATGTTATAACGAATTAAAAAAACTGGTAAGATATGTGCAAGGAAGAAATGCCAGATGGCCTGGTAAAAACGGTATTTTATATATTCTGATAAACTTATTTGGAGACGTGACGAGGCTACAAATTGCATGATTTTTTCAAACCTGAAATTTACATATCTGGGTACTGAACTGATGGGATAGAATATAATCCAATATTTTCAAAAACGACACAAGTGGGCAATCAATCCAGTCGAAATAATCCAGGTTTATTCCCGATTAGACTCTTTAATTAATATATTGAAGACACAAGATGCTCAATGTGAACAATTTTGTTTTAACAGCTAATCTCATTAGCAAAACATTATCATTGAAAAAGTGGTACAGTAATGTTCCGGTTGGTTGAAATACGATGTCCACATGGACCCAAAAAGCAGTAAGAAAGGCAGGATCACAAGTAGTACAAAAAAATCAAATCATGCTTCACGAGCTTCTGCTATGTCAACTTTGGCCAAAATGGAGTAGGAGAAGAGCAGCTAATCAAAATTACTGGCCATGTATCTATCAACTCAATCAGCCCCCACTTGCAACTTGATGACAAACATCACAAAAACATTATCAAAAAGATCTGAGAAGAAATTCAAGAATTGTCGTCAAAAGTCCCAGAAAGTAATTCCCAGCTGGAGGCCACTTCGATTACAAAAAAAGTCCAGCCTACAACCTGTGTTTTTCATTGTAATATCTTGTATTATCCTCAATCAAATTTGTTTCTGATATTTTTGTAGTTTTTTATTCATCTAGAAAATATATTTCTTGCGTGCAAAATGGCAAGTCCACAGTCGTTGCATGGGTAATTTTGCGAAACATGTAAGGTGCAAAAAATCCTATTGCATTATGTATAATCGTGAATAGCTGAGTCGATTGTATGAATGAAGGCGTCCAAGAAGAATAATCTGATGCTTATCAAAACCGATAGTTCATTGATAAGTCAGCTTTTTGAAATAGTTATCAACTGATCGCGAATCATGCTTGCTTCATGCAAACTAGACGTAAACGTCATCTTTAAGTATACAATTTAAAAATTATTAAGTTAATTTTCGACTTACTGTAATATTACTCGATGTAGAGAGTTGTAGATCATTTGATGGTGATGTTTCAAATAAATTTGAATCTTTCGTCAATATACATATAACTGAAGATACATGAAAATTATAGTCCAGGAGCACATCCAAATTTACAGTGCACACCAGGTCCTAGTCGTGTGGAAAGCTATTTCCAATCGAAAAACCGGAAAACCCTTAATATTATTAAAAATCATGAACAAATGTGCAATAACGAAGACAGGAAAAAATACAACAAATGCAAGAGAAAAGGAGACAACAAGTGCCACCAATAACAATTCGAGACAAGAATAAGTGGGCACGGATGAACTCACTAGGTATTAGTTTTAAACCTAATCAAATGGTCAAAACAAGCAAAAAATATTTTTGATAGTATATAAGAATTCCGGACATGATTACCGCCACACCTTGAGTTCATTTATGGATGTAAATATTCCACTTCATACATATAGTTGACCAAATGATAAAACAAATGATAGTTATTTTCAGGGGTGTTTCTGAATTTTCAAAAGGTGAGGGTATTCAACACCTGATTGCAATGGGTTTCTCTACAGAATCTGTGGCCCAAATAGCCCCAGTCCGTCGATTTCAGTTTCAGTACACAAAACACAAAAAGACAAATTCTAACTTGAAAATATTTTGAACGTTGTCATTTCTCCAGGCAAACTTCGGAAAATACAGGCGGGGATCTTGTATGCTACAGCTGTAGGAGGTAACACTTTGCAATAAGTCGGAATTGATCCCTCAAACCTCCACGATACGAGGGTTGCTTTTTGTATTTCGGGAATAAAGAACAAAAAAAAATATTGTCGTTTTATTGTTCTTTAGAATATTTTTCATGAAGATCAATACACTTTTGCATGTGCTTGAACCTATTTTCGAAACACTTTTTCCATTCCGATTGAGGTACCTCCAAAACATGCATTTTGAACGCATTATTCACTTCTTCAGGCGTTCAATGAAAACTTTTCAACAGAAAATTGAATCGACGAAAAAGGAAACTGAAAAACAGAAAATGATATTAACCTTTTAAGTCTTAATAACTAAGCTCCTAAACTAATGTAAGTAACTAATTTTGAGTGGGCGCCAAACAAACAAGCAAATTAATTACGTAAACCGTATAATGATGGCAGCGGGGTGCGCGGTGGCGGTGCGCCTCTTCGCCGGAAATTGCCGAGCATTCTCGAAGTCAATATCAGCAAGACAGCTACCCGAAGGGACACACACGTGAGACCACACGTCGTTGCGAGTGGACGTGCGGAGAGCGCATTTTTTTAATGTTTTTTTTATCGCTGAAGATTTCACGTTGCATTTTTATGTTATTTTGTTTTTATCATTTCATTAAAGTAATTTAATGATCTTCGATGATTGTTTGGTTGGCGCCGACTCAAAATTAGTCACTTACATTAGTTTTGGAGCTTAGTTATTAAGACTATAAAAATTCATTTTAGTTTTTGCTTTTCAGTTTAATTTTTGTTTTTTTCTTTTCTGTGGTTAAAATTCACTAACTGCTACCTACTTAAATTGGATTACTTTCAAAAACTTACTTACCCACCTCACTTCAACAATTAACTGTTATATACTATAACTAGCTGGTACCAGCGACTCCGTCCGCGTTGAACTCTGTATTTTTTGTGACTACTATTACAAATTCACTCGCCCCTTTGGTTACTAAATTTCTAAAAATACTGAAACACTTATTTATTTATTTGTAACAAAGACTCCAAATACCATTTTGTATAAGTACCCCTTTCTTCAAAACTAACGGAACCCTCACACAAACTTTCACCCCCCTAGGGGTTGCATTTATAAACTGAAACATGCCCTTCTTTATCCCTTACAAAGACCTCAAATACCAATTTTTACTACCCTAACTTGAAAACTAACCCGTATACAAACTTTCACCCTCCATTTCATTTCTTTAGAGGTTGAATTTCTAAAATCACTGAAATACATATTTCTTCTATTTGTAACAAAGACTCCAAATATCAATTTTTATGACCCCATTATGAAAAATTGCGCAATTCCTATACAAACTTCCAACCCCCTTTAGGGCTTGAATTTACAAAAACAAGTATTTTTTATTTGTAAAAAAAAAACACCAAATACCAATGTTTGAAGAAGAGCCCAAATACTAATTTCTATGACTCTGATTTCGAAACCTACTGTACTTTCACTTTCACCCACCTTCTCGCCCCTTCAGGCATGGAATATCAGAAAAATATGCTGTAAAAATTTTAGCTTTCAGGTCCAGCGGTTTGATCTGGGCGTTGATCAGTGAGTCAGTTGTAGATTGTAGATTATAGTATATGGCTCTTCAGCCTCTCTGTACCTCGACCTGTAAGGTCTTTTGTACCCTTCATCCATTCAAGACCCGGGATTCCAAGACTCCTTGCGAAGCGTATCAGTTTCCTGGGAGCTGAGTTCCTGATGTCTGGGGGCGTTAGTGAAACCCCTTCGAGGAACTTAAGCCTTTTGCAAAACAGTGCTTGGCAGTCGCAAAGCAGGTGTTCTGCAATTTCAGCAAAGTTCTTGCAGTAACGGCACAGTTCACTCTCTGATCTATCCAGTAGTTTGAGGTGACACCTCAGAGGACAATCTCCATTGAATAGTCCCGTTACCAGTTTCAAGTCTCTCTTATCCAACTCGAGAAGATGTTCAGCTTTCTTTGGCGATGGGCTAAATAGCCTTTTTGCTTGTCTTTGCCCTGGAACCTCATTTCAGTGGATTTCGATTTGGTCAGCTTCCCAGCGCCTAAACTCTCCGTTGATGTGGGCTTTGAGAAGACCACAACACGGGGAATGGTTGATAATTCATATTTTGAGAATCAATGTCGAAATAATTCTAGTTGATAACGCACCAGCATATGCGGAGGAGTTTCTTACATACCTTCTAGCTGATTCACACAAAGATAGTGAAGAGTTATCCGCCCCAGAACGACATGGATATAAACAAGAATAATAACCGATTCTTTAATATATTTAACAACCAATAATTCCGAAATCATGGACACTTTGTTGGCCAGCTTTAAACAACTATCGTTCTGTGACATTATGCCTCAACTCCCATTATCTCGATGTCTTGAACTGTGAGCGAAATGGCAAAACAAATCTGTTCAATTTCTGGAAAAAACAAGATTACCACGAGGAACACAAAATTTCAAAAAATTGGTTCAGACATATGGAACGATTCTCTTTAACCGATGTCCGCCGCTTCATTGCCTTTAATTTCCTTGTGACCTGGCTCCCACATCAGAATAACCTGATTGTTCGTAGCCAGTTGTCTTAGGGAGAGTTTGCAGTCTAGACTTACAAGTGTGTGACTTTAGAGCTTTCAGTGCTGCTTGGCTGTTTGATAGGATATAGATTTTTACCCCCCTGAAGCCTTTTTCAAGGCATTCTTGGGTGCAAATTTCTAAAGCATGGGTTTCTGCTTGAAAAATTGTTGGGGCTTCGTCCAGGGATTTGGGAGCCTAAAACTAGGACCCGTTACTCTATTCCAGCCCTTTCGTCCATCTTGGAACCATCAGTATACCATCCTGACGCATTATTTTCTAGTTGAGGCCCGTTCTTTGTGAATATATAGTGGTTGTTTATAATCACTTCATAATTCACTTCGAAGTCGTGCCTAGCTGGCTGTTAGGAATAGAATTCATATATTAATTTTAAGTTTCTTTATTCCTGTTTCTAATGTTTTTCATGATTACCCTATAAATATACTTCTTGTTTTGAAAAGTATAAAGTTATTTAAATATTATACAGTAAATATTGCCTAATTCACCCCAAATCTACAATATTTACATTTTGGCGACCGTGACAGGACCATAAAGAAAGAAAGGAGTTTTATCAGAAGACAAGTATACGTCATATGCGAGAAAGTTGATTCCTAAGAGATAGAAATCAAAATAGGAAAGCCTATAGAAAAATACCAATACTCTTCTGAAGAATCTGGAGAACACAACTACAAGATTGAGCTGCATTGATGATAATTTGAGAGAAACTTCATTTTCCGAAGTGCTCGATGACGTACTGGAAGGAGAATATCAAGAAACGCAATCCTATAGGGATAAATATTTTGAACATCAATCCAAATGTGAATACCTACTGAGAAGATTTGATGACGATGTTCAAACCAATGAAGGAGGGTGCTGCACGAGCAATAAAACCAAACGAAAATTCAGCTAAGAAAATTTGATGGACATATCAAGAATTGGATTGGTTTTTGGGGCCAGTATAGAAAAATACATGAAGATGAGAAAATAGACGTTGAAGATATATTCCAATATCTACTCCAGTCTATGGAAGAAGGTTCACCAGCTCTTGAATCAGTGGAAAGTTTCCCACCATCTGGAGCAAACTATCTTGTCGCCATTGACCAGATGAAAGCAAGGTTTGCTAGAGATGAGCTACCCAATGAGGTATATGTTAGAGAACTTCTAAATTTAGCTTTGAAACAAGCTATGAAAGAAAAAACAGGTATGTCATTTTCCAGTTTATACGATAAATTAGAAACACAGCTCAGAGCTTCAAAGACACTTGGGGTAACCAAAGAAAAATACGCTTCAATGCTGCTACCATTGGTTGAATCTGCTCTGCCAACCAATTTGTTGAAAGTTTGGGAAAAACATGGAAATGTTAATAAAATCAAATTGTTAAATCTTACACAGGGTGGTCTAAAGAAAAACAACACTTATTCCGATTATTTATCAATGCTATTGGATTTTTTTGAGGAGGGAAGTGGAATCTGAGGAGAGGATCAACTTAGCACAGAAAGGATTTGTAAATGAGCCTGAATTTCAGAAGGATAACATTCTCAAAACACAGAAGCAAGGTGAGAGTAGTAAACCATAAACAGCAGCAGCTCTTTACTTTGGAAACCCGAAGGATATTGAAAAGAGTAAGAAAATTTCAACTTGTTTATTTTGTGACACTGAACTAGAAGAAAACAGAGTCGATAGTGTTCTGGGTATTGATAATATACAGCCCGATAAAACAGATGACGTTCTCACATGTAATTTATCTCCTTCAGTTTTATTAGAAACAGTTATTGTAGAAGTTGGCAATGAAGATGAAGAAAAGTTGGTGAGAGCACTTTTCGCAACGCTCTTATGTTTTATCCCATTTCGCAAAACAGATTAGTTTGGAAAAATCGGGCGGAGAGAAAATTATACAGGGTGTTTTCGGTGGTTACATTTCAGAACCTCAAATCCGTACTTTATACAATATTGTTATCAGAGACATCAAAAATTCTTTCGAATGTAGATTAGATGCCTTAGAACAGAATAGATTATGTAATAATATTCCAAGATTGGACAATATTACATATAGAAACTATTTGAGAAATAAAAATATGATTATTTATGACAATGAATTCGAGAATATTACAAGTGAAATTGAACTTTTAGTAGGGGTGGATATATTCGGCACTTTATTGACAGGTAACACCGATAATATCGATGACGGACTAACAGCAGTTGAAACTAGATTTGGGTAAATGAGTAAATATTTTTCCAAGCGTAATATGAATATATTTTCTGGATTATCTGATAATTACTTTATAACTGATTTATGGAATTTAGACACGTTGGGAATAAATGATCCACCGGAAATGAAGACAAAGGAAGCTCTAGACGAAGAAACTTTATGAAGATTCTACGACACCATTTTATGCAAAAACCATAGATATGAAGTCAACTTGCCTTGAGTTGACGGTCATCCTACAATACTGAGTGATAAAAGTTTGGCACAGAAGAGATTAAAGTCGAATACGAAGAGGTTGGTTAACAGGAATGTTTGATGCCTATGAAAAGGTATTCGAGGAATGGAATGAACTAGGAATCATAGAAGAAGTCACAGTTGATGAGGATACGGAAAAAGAGTACATCCTCATCATGCAGTCATCAAAGAATCCAGCACAACAACAAGAATTCGTCCTATTTTGATGCTTCAGCAAAGGATATACAGGGTAATACATTGAATGACTGTTTAGATAAAGGACCTAATTTTTTGGAAATGATTTCCGCACTTCTTTTTAGAATTTAGGATAGGTATAATCAGGGTTATTTCTGACATTGATAGGTTTGTAACAAAAGGATAGAGATTTTTGCGATTTTTCTGGTGGTCAGATTATTCACAACAAATAACGAAAACTTATAAACATTGTAGAGTTGTGATTGGAGTCAAATCTAGTCCTTTCCTTCTCTCAGCAACAATTTCATAATATTTGAGTAGAGCTCCAGCACATTTGAAAGGGTCTGCAGAAAAACTTAAAAATTCCTTTCATGTTGACAATTGTGTAACGAGTGTCAGGAATGGAATCAAATTGCAACAGTTCATCAAAGAGGGTACATTAGTAATGTCCAAAGCTAAATTCAATTTAAGAGGATGAGTTCACAATCCCTTGAAATTAGAAGAACCATCAATTTCAGTTGATTCAAGAGAAAATATCGTTGGAGTATTAGGATTACTTCGGAATTTTGCAGAAGATACAATTTCTTGTGATACCAGATCTCTGATGAAAGAAAATAATTTTCCATTAACAAAAAGATGTCTATTATCAATTGCTCAGAAACGATTCGATGCTATAGGGTTCATTAGTCCTGTTTCACTTATACCTAAAATGTTGTTACAAGAAACATGGAAAAGTAAAATTGATTGGGATCAAAACTTACCAGAAGATATCCATATTCAGTTCGAAACATAGTTGAAACAAATCGATTTGCTCAGTCTATGCAAAATTCCTCGAACACTATGTAAAAACACTAATTTGGAAGATTCAGAAACGACAAGCATTCATGTATTCTGTGATACAAGTCAAAAAGCTCACGCAACTTGTATATATTTGAGGTCTACCAATTGTGGAAACATAACAATCAGATTGTTGTTAGCTAAATCGAGGGTAGCACCAAAAAACACAACTCTACCAAGACTTGAATTATTAGGGATGGTTTTAGGAACACGCTTACACCAAACTATGAAGAAAATCTCAGAATTAATCCAGCAGATGTTGCGTCTAGAGGCTGCACTGTGAAACATTTATTACAAAGTAGTTGGTGGGATGGTCCAAGCTGGCTGTACACTAATCCAGAGAATTGGCCACGTAATGAAATCATTTGTTCACAACAAGAAATTGATGAAGAGAAAAAAAAGACAATTCAAACACTCTTATGTCCAATGAACATTTCTACGGAGGATTTCAATTATTTCTCCAAATATTCAAAAATTATTAGAATGATAGGATGCATTTTTCGATTCGCAATCAATTCAAGGAAGACTGCTGTGGAAATATTGGGGGAACTTACTTTCGAGGAAATTGACAGAGCTGAAATACATCTACTGAGGTCCATACAGCTGGAAACCTTTGGAAGTAACCCGAACCACCTCAAGAACTTACACCGAAGACAAAAATGGATTATGGAGAATCATGACGAAACTGAAGGAGAAGATTCGTATAACTTTAAATATCCAATACTTATACCAGGTAAGAATAATATAATTCACAAATTAATTGGAGAACAACATCAAATTAACTTGCATGCAGGAGTTCAGGCATTGTTGTATATATTACGTGAAAGGTTTTGGATTTTGAAAGCAAGAAGAACAGTTAAACAAGTCATATCCAAATGTATAATCTGCAAAAGGTACGATAGTAAATTCGTTGATACACCATTTGCCCCATTACCAAAAGACAGAATACATTGTGGAGTAGCTTTCGAAATAGTGGGAGTGATTTGGCCGGTCCATTATATTTGAAAAAAATTAAAAAATGTTGGATAGCTTCGTTCACATGCGCTGTTCATAGGGCAGTTCATCTAGAACTGGCAGAATCACTTTCCACAGAAACTTTCATTTTATGTTTGAGAAGATTTACAGCACTCAGAGGAAGAGTTTCTGTCATATATTCTGATAATGGAACAAACTCCATCGGTGCAAACAATCCCATGAAGAAAATTGATTGGCAGAAAATTTTGGAGTACTCATCAGTGAAGAAAATAAAGTGGCATGTCAATCCACCTACTGCTGCATGGTGGGGAGGATTCTGGGAAAGGATAGTGAGAATGATGAAAGAAGTATTGAGAAGAAATCTCGGGAAATCTTCTTTAAATTACGAAGAGCTGAACACATTATTGTGCGAATGTGAAGTGATTATTAACTGCCAGAATTTGATGATTTAGACAGAATGAGTTTGTTAAGACGTCATCGATATATCCAGAAGCTCAGAGACGATTTTCGGAGCAGGTTAAGGAACTTTCCAATACTGGTCTAAGTAGTTGTTTTCTGTTAGACATTCTCAAGAAATAACTTCATTTTAATCGTGGATTCTTCAATTCACTGAAAAATCTTTCTATCAATATTCAATTGAGAATGTTTCCCTTTTCAACATGAATACCCCACAAGAGGTTATCTTGACGATGGAAGATAGTGACTAGAGTTTATCTTTCAGTCGCAGATGATTCCACATCTGATTTCATGAACATCCTGTTTATATTTTCAACAAATCGAGTCGAGGTAGTTCGAAAGTAGGGGAAATAGTATATGTGGGTGCTGAAAACATGGAGAGAATAGACTGGCCTTTAGCAAGAATTCTGGAAATATACCCTGGAAGAGACAATAGACCCAGAATAGCCAGGATCGAGACGAAGAATGGTGAGATATTCCGTCCATTCCAAAGACTATTCCTTCCTTCCTTCCTTTGGAAATTGGATCTCAAGAAACCAAAGAATTGAAAGGACAAATAGAACACAGTAACAGCTCCAGACATGAAGATAAGCTTCAAGGTGAAAAAGTACAAGGAGATGAGATTCAAGAAAATCAACAGTAAGAGAGCAACACTGCACAAGGGACAATATTACAGAAAAGGCAAAGGAAACAAAGAAGGAATAGGGAGTATAGATGATGGTGTCATCACCGTTACCAAAGCCGGTAGACAAGTGAAGAAACGGCGTTTCAATTTTATTACTTACATTTTGTTAATTCTATAACGTTTACAAATTATAACAGGGGGAGAATGTTAGGAATGGAATTCATGTATTAATTTTAAGTTTCTTCATTTCCTGTTTCTAATGTTTTTCATGATTACCCTATATATGGAGGAAAAAACAATATAAAAAAAGATGTCAAATTTTTATTCGTCAAATACACTTATTGTTATAAAAAGTATAAAATTATTTGAATATTATACAGTAAATATTACCTAATTCACCCCAAGTCTGCAATATTCACACTGGTATAATATCTGATGGCTTGTTCCTGAATTCTAGGGGGATTTTTTCCAGAATCTTCAGATTTCCAGCCTTGAAGTTTGATGCCTGGTGCAGTGTGAAGGCACTTTTTGCAGCTTATTCCAATACACACAAGTGCATTGGTGGAAGATTCGGTATTTGCTCTAGTGCTGCAGTGGGGCCGTGAATATTGCCCCTGTGATTCCCAGATAGGCTAACCGCTGCACTATCTGCAGCTTGATTTGTGCCGAGTGCTGTTGGGTTTTTGGCTACCATACTAATGGTACATAGATGACCATTGGTTTGATAATCGTTTGATATAACCAGTATACCATTTTCAGCTTCAAATCCAAAAACTCTGCGGCACGTCCAAGTTGCCGCTGTATCCTTGGAAAAAATATAGTTAATATGACTGTTCCATGTTAGTCTCCGGTCGATTATGACGCCTAAGTATTTGACTCCACTGGAAATAAATAGCTGAGTTCCATTCAGGGTTGGGGCTTTTAGTTCATACGTATGCCTCTTTGTGAATGGAACCAGCACTGTTTTGCTAGGATTTACATTCAGTCCCTCCTTTGCGCACCAGCTTCTAATTATATTCAGGGCTGTCTGCATGCGATTGGATATCATCCCGTGATGTTTGCCTCTAATAGTGACGACCAGGTCATCGGCGTAACCTTGAGTCGTAATTCCAGATTCATGTAGCTTCACTATCAGATTATCCACGGTCAGTGACCACAGCAAAGGCGATAGAGACAACCTTTTTTCGCTGTCATTCTGACCGTTTCCTCTTCGAGAGCAGCTACAATGATTCTGCTTTTCAGCATTGCATATATCCATCTGATCGGTGAGGTGTTTATATTCCCTTCCTCTAGCGATCTGATGATGGAGTCATGTGAAGTGTTATCGAAAGCACCTTCTATATCTATGAATGCACATAGAGTCATTTCTTTGGCCAAGTATGTCATTTCAATGCTTTCAAATAAGTATTGTAGAGCATTTATCGTTGATTTGCCTACTAGATAGGCGAACTGTTTTTTGTGTAGCGGTCTGTCCAAGAGTATATATATCACTGTTTATATAACAGTCTATAATTTTCTCCATTGTTTTCAGGAGAAAGGAGGTGAGACTGAAGGGACAATAAGACTGCTGAACGTCTCCCAGTCTTTGGTATGAACACCACTGCAGGCTCCCTCCAGGCTTTCGGTATGTGACCAAAAATAAAACTGGCCTTGAACAGCCTTTTCAAGGATATTCCGTCCTTTCCGTCGATTGGGAGCTCTCAATGGCCAATTTGATCTTTTGGGTGGTGAAGACTTTTTCCGCTAGGCTCTTGCTGGTTCTGTTGGAAGTTGGTGACAACCCCTTCCAGCTGAACAGTTTGCCGTTCGTCTTCAACAACCTTGGACCCAGGAAAATGTGTCTGGATGAGAACACTTGCTTTCCTTCTATCCACCGTTCGGCTTTTTGTTCAGACCGGTGCCGATGGTATGTTCTTCAGAAAAAACTTCCTGGAGGCATTGGGCTGGGGCTACCTCCCTAATACCCTCGCACATTTGCCTCCATGTTCTTCCTTTGGATTTTCTGAGTTCCTTGTTGTACAGTGAGTCAGTTAGTCAGTACATGTAATTATATATTTATATACCTATTACCCCAAACACGAGGTAGCTGCTGCGAACCGTTGAGGAGAACCCTCGACTGTCTTCCGTCATCATCATCAGATCAATTCCTGGCCTCCATTATATGGTCGTATCATCAGAACTACATCAAGTGTGCCAAGTTTCAACAGGATCGGTTCACAGGTGTGAAATTAATGAATCATCCCTATTCTTCTACCCTCAGAGGTGTATTTTCTCCAAATTCAAATGGGACCAACTCCAAGCTCACCTGAACCAATTAAAGAAGAATCATCTGAATTGGATAACTCAGAACAAAGTTATGCGTGGTAGAATCGGTTAAGAAGTAAAAATTCAGTGGATTTTTTTTCAAAACCAAGAGGGACCAACTTCGAGGTATAAACTATCCGTTAAAAAAGAATCATCAAACATGAAAAAATATATATACGCGTCGACTAGAGAACTTCCTGCTTTTTTTTCGTCGGTTTAAAACGTTGACCTCGTATTTTGTTTTTGATGTGCGAAAATAAAAAAGCCATTAGTTGCCAAATCAGGGCTGTATGGCAGATGACACCAATTAATTTTTTTCAGTTCTCAACATCTCTCATTTGAGCCGATGTGTGAGGCTCGCATAATCCTGGTGGAGAGTGATCCGTCTTTGGCGATTGGTTCTCCTCATTTTTCCGAAGACTTCCGACAAACAAACAGTTGTGTACCATGCATAATTGACCATCCGATGTTGCACGAATGGTTCGATTGCCACACGTGTGGTTTTTCTGTTTTCAGGCGACCATTTGCGCGAACAACTTTTGTTGGATTAGGCTCATCTTGAAAGACCCATACTGTCGACTGCTGTTTACTTATATGCATAGATACATGACTCGTCACATGTTACAATGTCAATAATGGTTTTAGTTTTTCGATCCACTGTAAACAACACGAATAGGGCCTCTATGTCAAAATGTTCTGACTGGTATGCCGACAAAAGGTCATTCTCCACGAGATCCAGCACCAGGATCGCTCCATTCCCAATATTTAAAAGCATCGCTCGTATATTGAATGCTCTTGATTGCATGGGAGAGTTATGTGCAAAATTGGCTGAGATCAACTTAGTGATGGGAAAGTCACAGTCTCCGAATTTTCTCAAATCAGTAAGTTGTAATTAAAATTGATTTCTTCAAAATATTTTGCAGTTTCAAGAATTTCTGAGAGATTACAATAATAATATTGAATTTCAATAGGAAACCCATCTCAATGGACAGTTCGTTATAAATTATAAAAAAATTATCGGAATGGGCGACGCGACGGGCGTAAGCGTTGCCACATTGGCAAAACGCAGCCTCTGCCATGCTCAGATTGGCATTTCTAATGATGATGATTGTGGTATGAAAGCTGAAATTCCAATAAAAAAGTCCTATCAAACAGTTTCAATACGATTTAGTAGTAGTAGTAGTAAGGAATGTGAAGTGAGGACCAAGTGGATGTGTAATGTCTGTTCATTTCCATTCTGTCTTGCCAGGAAGTAGACAAGCTCACAATTCATCAGTACACTGGGTTAAATGATATATATATATATATATATATATATATATAAATATATATATATATATAATAAATATATATAATATATATATATATATATATATATATATATATATATATATTTATATATATATATATATATAAAAATGAGAAATTTTGGGGCACAGAATTTTTAACCAGAAAAATACCTCTCCTCTCTCTTTATATATATATATATATATATATAAATATAAATATATATATATATATATATATATATATTGTCATGATATGGTATATATGTCAAATAAAAAAGTAAAAATAGGGCATAATGATATTTAAAAACTGCATAAATACCTGCTATGAATGTTTATATAATTTTATTCTGTACGGTTTGCATCTTGAAAACTTTTGGCCATATTTTAGTCGACGCTGATAATTCAAGAGGGTGGAGGTGGAGTTTTTCTATTATCATCATTATGTTTGATCAGTTCATTCAATTGGAACAACCGATGAAAATATACAAATCCAAATTTAGAAATAAATATTCAGAATCCAACTAAACATTATATTTATATGCAAGAAATATCCTGTATACAAATTTAGAACCAAAAGGAAACATGACAGGCAAATATCATATTATTTTTCTTCTAAATGATCGGAATAATAAAATTTTTGCATAGAAAAATGGAAAATGACAACTTTGAAGAAATATTTGTAGATAGTACTATGTGTAGAAATGAAATTTTTAAATAACATAAGTATAATAGAAGTTGGAAAATGTGTTTTAAAAAAGGGGCTAATATTGAAATTTGATAAAAGATTACAAAAAGTGATGGTTACCAAAGAAAAAAAAATAAGAGAGTCGAGAAATGAAAATGAAAAATGAAACAGAACTGTAAATTTCTATTATCAATTTTGAAGGAAAAATGCTTATAACTGAGGCATTTGAGAAACATTCATGCATACATCAACTTTGTAACAAATCAGGAGCAAAATCTACTAAGAAACCACTTACCAAGAATTCGAGGTTAGAGTCCCAACTTTTCACTTCACCAACAGTAAGGAGGCCGAATTTTGCAAGACATCTACTTCAACCTGAGCACAGAACATTGCTGGATTCGTGTGAGTGCAAGAAATACTCATAACAGTTATTTTATCTTCATAAACCCAATCAAGTGCGAATATTTATCAAACTATCACATTCTCGGTTTGATTACAAAAAAAACACATTATTTTGAGTGAAAATATTCTTTTTCTGTTCATCAAAAAGACTGAGAATAACATATAAATATTTATTTTGGAATATTTCCATTATTGCGCATGAGCAAGCAAATTTAAAGTTGTCTATTTTGATTGGTTGAAAAGTATTACTAGAATAAGATATATATCGCAGGCATGGGTTGTTTTGAGTAATATTTCAATGAAAAACAACTATCTTACTATTTTTGGACTCATCATTCATTATTTGATCATTTTACAATCAATCTTTCTAACATTAACAGTATATTGACATCAAGAAAATAACTAAATGGTGCAGCTGCAATCCTCCTGGTGAAGGTAAAATAAAAGAAAAAAGGAGAGTAAAGTGAACAGGAAAAAAGGTTAACAAGCATCATAGCCGTAGTTTTCTTTTGTCATGATTATATATGTTAAAAAATTTAAATGAATAAAAATTTTAAAAAAATTACTTACAATATATACATATATATATATATATATATATATATATATATATATCTATATCGTTATGTTGTAAATGATTGTTAGTAATTTTTTTTAATTTTCATTAATTTAAATTTTTGTGACATATCCCAAGTAGCACACGGAGGACATAATTTGATTGTACAGACGTCTACTAGACCTTTCATAAAGTCCATGGCTTGTGTCTTGTAATATGCTAAGACGTCGCTATGTATGCCAATACAACAAAAATGCACACTCTTGCGACGTTATAAAGTAGTGGTAATGACTTGCCAATATAGACTTATATAAGCCAGTCGCAAAAGGGTCGTACTGTGGTCTTAGTGTAGTCATTATTTCATCATGCATGAAGGTCATAATCTTTCTAATTTAGTATTACAATATGTATACCATATCAAAAGATTTTATATAATATTTATATAATATATAATTCTGTTTTTTTTAAAATTTAAAATAACACCCAGGGTCCCATATTTTTATATTGAATATTTTTGTTTTCCAATATGGCTACCAGAATGATGTTATCAATCAATCGAAAACATGGATGCCGTCCTTCTAGTGTCGAAAAATTGTAATTCTCGGTATGTACTATCATAGAATAGTTTAAGAGCTCAAAGACATCAAATATCTTACCTAAAAAAAGTTGTTATGTAGTCGCTGTGACCCCAATGCAAGTTTTTTTTTACTAACGCCGTAACGCTATCAAAACAGAAAAAATATACACTGAGTGCATAACATTCCGCTGTTTCCCAATGGAAAACGCTAGAATAACGCATTTACAATAGAGGGTTTGGTTGATGTTGAACAGTTATATTTAAATATTTTTATTTATACTCAAAATGCACATATATATTTTTTTTTAGACCCTACGGTTTCCCTATAGCTACTGCTCTGACAGTGTTTATTTCTGCAAAACATCTATAATAAATAAACAACCCCTTTAAAAATGTTTGAAGAAAAACAATCCACCTCTAAACGAATAAAAAAAAATTACCCCAAATTATATGAAAAATTTTTGGGGAAAAAAAAAAAAAAACTCAAAGTGCCTTTTATAAAAAAAATGTTTTGAAAAAAAAAGTAAAATAATACTCCGTTTTTTAGATGTTTGGTTTGGTAGATGCACAAACACACAAACTAAAGACCACCCACCCACCCCCACCTCTCATAAAACCCCAATTTTTCGCAAACCCCTCCCACAACTAACTACCCATGACCGCCACCATCACCCCTCCCCCCCACCTTCGCCGAAAACCACCTGGTCGCCAAAACCCCTCACGAAATAGGGGTTGCGCACGAGATATCTTTTCTACTGGGCAAAAAAACACTAGAGGTCACTGCGTGGGAGGAGACCGTTGAAAGGGGTTGAGACTTCAAGGCCCCCACAGTTGGGGCATTGAACACCGAGAGGGCGTAGGTGGGAAGACCGCGTTTGGAACGTTGAGGGCATTCCGAGGGCGCCACCATTGGGATATTGAACACCAGAGGGCGTTTGGGGGGCTAATGGGGAAAATGTATGATGGGGACTTAGTCAGGGGAAAAATTTTAGGAAAGAAATGTTCAGGTGGGGCGTAAAATAATGATATACAGGGTGTCTCATTGGTTAAGAAACAACATGTCGCCCCCCGTCATCGGAAAAACATTGCCGCTTTGTGTCACTTGTCATTAGGAAAGCCATGGTTGAGGTTCAAGAAAAACCAGTCATTGTGAAAAATCATTTTCCGCCTGTCGTTGGAAAGAAGAGGCTGTCTGTTGGAGGAAAAAAATAACCGCCTGTCATTGGAGAGAAAAAAAATGGTTGACAGTCATAGGAAAGAAAATAAAAATCAAATATACAAGTGCTCCCAAAACCGCAGAAATACATAAATTCAAAATGAATTTTGTATACAGGATAAACCCAAAAAAGTCAAAAAGCCTTCGATTCGGCTTATTTTCAACGATGCACTTATACCATTTAGGCACTTAAAACGATTTAAAACGAAAATCAATCAATTTCAGTCCCCAGCAAGCATGTGAGGTGTCAAAAAGGAAGGGAACACCCATATATGAGTTCATGAAGTTCCACCCTCAGGAAGATAAACCCGCTTTTAATGCTTTACATTACATGAAATAACAAAACACTGTTTTTAATTCGTAATCCGGCATGGAACTATACCCCAATCCACCCAAAATCTATAACCAGAAATTTGGGCCCCTGATTTTGGTGCGGAAAGGAAATTTCGGTTCAATGGATTCGTTTTTATTCAAAACCATGCCCCAAACATTTCCGATGCCAAAGGGGCACGGAGCTAACCGTTATGGGGTGAGATGAGAGGAATTTCTCTACCAAGACCTTCTCAAAACGTGGACATAAAAAAATTTTGTTATATCATGCGAGGGTCAAACGAAAATGGAAATGTCGGAACCTGGGACCTTTAGTTATGTATAACGCTTTTCACTGGAAAACTTTTGACCAATGAACAAAACTCTTTTAAATCGCAATGAGTACCCCAAAGGGATGTTGAAACTTACAGGGGCGAAACAAGCTTTAGGGTGTCTCATAGGCTGATCCCCTCATCTTGAAGAAGGAACATTAATATATATTTTCATCAGGATGTATGAAAAAATCAACGCGTGATTAAGCTAATTTTTTAATGGCCCGTATCAATTTACCTGGGCCCTGAAATTCGATTCTACATGGGGAATTTTTGGTTTCGACTATCCAAGGGGAAATAAAGGGGGTCAAAAATTGGAAAGGGAAAAAAAATTCATCGAAAATCCACCCCCACTCTATCCCTAAAAGATGGGAATCGTTAGATGCTATTACATAACGAAACCTTTATTCGTGAATGCCTTTCGGCAATCAACAATAATATGTTGTATCAATGTGCCTGATATCACACACAAGCTATTGTTAGCTTCTGTGATTTTTTTTTTTTTTTTTTTATTTCACGTTTTTTTTTTAAATCCCAAAATCGTTGCCTTTGTTTTCCCCGAAATTTAGAAAAAAAATAATAATAATATTATTAGGGTCAAAACATTGCGGGTGTTCGACAGTGCCAAAGGACTCAAACATGAATGCAGTAGATCGTTAAAAAAATGATGAACTCAAAAAAAAAAAATTAAACAAGTTGGACGTTTTTCTATATCACAACCGGGAGAAGCATGCAACTTCAACTCAAGATCATTTTTCGGAATCGAACCCAGCAAAATTCCCCGGATGAATGGGATTTTTCCCAACCCGTCAGAATCATCCCAAGTTCCAAGCGACTTTTGGGGAGATACTTCCTAAAATATTTATCATCTCCAAGTATTATAATTATAATGAAAATGTTTGTGAAGATTGTGAAAGCAATTTTCTCGAGTTGAATGAAATTCTGAAATATATAATTTTTCATTTGCTTAAATTCCATAATCACACTGAACACCGGAAATAACAAATGTTTTTCATTAAAAGGCGAGAACAACAAATAACACTTCCGGTGCGATAATGAGTACTTATCAGACTCAGCAGAAGGTCAAAAAATTCATCTACGGGAAAGGGAAAGGGGCCCCTCATGGTTTGGCTATTTTGGATAGATCAAAAATTTGGGCTTCTATAATTTTCACTACAATTTTATGCTACAGATACCATTTCATTATCTACGAAATTTCCTGTGACGATGTATATAAGGAAAGAAATTGGCGCGATTATTGAGAAATTCGACACATCAGATAATATATTATACCATACACTAAATGAAAGTAATGGGTCTAATGAAGGAGGGAAGCTGATGGCAAAATTATACTCATTTTGCTGGAGTTACAGTAAAAACTACAAGCTAGATATAACTGATGACGTTATCGAAAAAGAAACGTTTAGAGATGAATCATTTCTGATTGAATCATTTTCCTTTAAGTCGTTCTCTAGTAACTGTAAGCATTTTGCAAAAAAAATGTCCCAGGGCGTGAATTTGCATGTACATATTCGGTAGTGTGTCGTTTTGGTTTTAAACGAGTCTTCGCCCACTCCCTAAAACAAAGGCTAGGGAATATTTTGGAGAATTCCAATATATTTCCCTAGCCTTTGTTGTTTTTGTAACTGAATAGTTAGGGTTAGGTTGGTTGAGTAAGGTTAACCTTGAGGTGGGTGTTTCCAGGGGAAATTTTCCCTAGTTGGTATTTTCCCAAAAATTTTCCCAAAAAAAATTTTTTTGGGAAAAAAACTTGTTTGGAAATAGCCGATCGGAGGCTACGGTTTTGCGGGTTTAGAAAAACACTCTCTTCCTTGGGCCGGCTGGAATCAGGGTTTCTCGTTTCAGAGGACTTACCATATGTCCTACGGTGGGGGAAATCTCTCGCGTTGAACAAAACTTTGTTCGTGGGGTTTTCAAAATTCTTTGTTTAAAATTTTGGCCATCACTTTTTCAGAACTTTTTTAAAATTTAGATTACTATAATTTTTTTTAACGAAATGTTACATTGGAAATTTTGGCTGATGGAGCACAAAAGATTCTTTCAAAGGGGTGGGCTCCCGTACTCGGGGTGGGAAAAGGGTTTATCTCATTCCCAGTAAAATTTAAATTCGCCCAAATTAGGAAGTTCATTTGGTCCCAGGCCGCAGACAACGTATCCCAGACAGCACTAGTCATTATGTTTGGCAGTCGAAATCTCTGATGAAATACATGCGTAGGCCCCAGCGGTTTATATGAACAATTTTTCTATCGAGTCGAGATGGGAAGTTGGACATATATTCATTTGCGTTTGGTTTATTAATTCGCGATTCCGCTGACCGGACTGGACTTAGGAATTATTGAAACCCTAGCGGCTGCAGGTGTCATATAAGGGGGGTCCCGAATACACTTTGTACATTTTCTTGAAACCCATCTGCGACGGAAAAACGGGTTTTTCAGACAGTGGAGTTGGTAGACTTTCAAGGGTTCATTTAAAACGCCGCCAACCCCCTTTTGGGTATTTTGGATTATGGGCCCAACGTGGGGCTTGGAAAATTTTGGATAAAATTTTCGAATCCACCCACCCGTCTATTCTGGACTTGCTTTTAGGATCATGCAACATTACTTTGGGAGCTAGGGAAATTTTATTTGGAAATATCTGTTCTCTCGGAGAAAGCCAAAGTAACATACGAGGGTTGATCTTTCTCAAAAGCGTTTCTAAAATTTTTGAACTTCTGCGGAAGCTGTCTGGCGCTAAATATTTATCGGATAAAGATATCAAATTCCAAATTGGGTTTCGTAACCGGGTTACGTACCCGCATTTGTTGAATAAAATTCTCACATTTCGTAAATGAACGTTTGTTTCCAACCATAGAAGATAAGCGGTTTTCTTCCTCGTTTAGGGTTTTGTAGGTTCAAGATTTTCGGTGTAAAAATTTTTGTTCCGCTGTTTATTGTCGTCGGCGGACGTTAAACGTATTCCATCTTTTTCTTGGGACGTTAAACGTACTTCAGGATTTTTTTATTTTCGCCGGCGAGCGTAAAACGTATTAAAGATGAAAAGTTTCTTTTCATCTCAGGCACAAGGTTGCAGATTTTTCGCCGGTGGGCGTAAATTGTTTGTGGTTAAAAATTTGTTTTCATCCTCCCGGGGGGGCGTAAAACGTGACATCAGAGTTTTCGGTTCTTCAAAAGTGAAAAAAGGGCTTTGAACATTTTTTTTTGAAAATTTTCAAAAGTTTTTTTTTCCATACAAATCTACAAGCACAGTTTTCGGAACTGGCATTGACTTGGTAGATTCTTTCGAATATTTTCTGAACATGCTTTGCCTCTCTAAGGACTGCATGCTTCATGGAGCTTTTCTTCCTCCATTATTTGAGTGAATCTTGATGGTTGATTATTATACGGGTGTATAGAAGTTTTGTATTTGAGAATTTTATTAAAATTCAGTATTGGTCAATGGACCAGGATTGTAGGATTTTCAAATGTGCCGTTCCAAGAGAACTCTGATAGAGTTCAGGGATTTTAGGGATGACAGCTTTCGAGGCGCACCCTTTGTACATATATATATAGTATATAGTATATAGATTTAGGAAATGGAGGGAACGTTCGAGTCTGGGCCCACTGTTGTCGTAGGGAACTTCAACAAGCCAGCTCGACGTTTCGGTTCGAAGGATGTCATCTTCAGGGCATACCTTTGCGCTTCGGTAAAGAACGAAGACTGTGGCTTGGTGACGCAGGTCGGAGTTCAAAGAAGGAGGATGGTGGGACTCTGCGAATGGCAGCTCACATCAAAATGATTTTCGGAGAATCGCGAGACCCTGCGAGGCGCAGCTCGGGTTCAACGACGTGCAGCAGCACACATTTTCTGGCGGACATTTGAAAGTTTGTTTTTGAGTTATTAGAGATAACTAAGTGAAGTTTCAGGAGGAAACAGATTTACTTCATGGTACTATACACCTCGGAAATGATTAACTGGAATGAGATATTTTTCGTCGGCGGACGTTGAACGTATTTCTATTCCAGTCGTTTCATGGGTTTTGAGAGTTCAGGAAGCCCCCACACTTTGTATTGAAAAGTAGATTTTTCTTCGAATCACTTTTCACAGTTTCAGTCGAATAACTTCAAGTTATTTTTCAAGTAGAAAGATTCTAAGGTTTTAGTGAACGGAGTTCACAGGTTTTTGTAAGCAGTGCTTACCGTTTTCGCAGGACAACTCCAATTCGTTCCACAACAATTATCGTTATAGGTCCTTGCCACACGGGAATTATACAGGGGGTGACATGGGAGTTTTTTTTTTAGTATAGGCACTTGGCCTACGTGTTGGCAATTGGCCATTTTTGAGAATAGGCTTGCCATTCGACACACGGTAGAGACCAGGGGTACGGTTGATCCAACGGGGGAAGAGGCTCTGCAGGTCGATTTGGAGGTCAAGTCAGACTGTAACCCTTCACAAAGAATGCGAACATAGAGGAGACGGGGAAGCAGGTGCGAAACCCACTGATGGAAAGATGGGGCGGAACCCCAAATTGATGATGGTTTTCGGCTGGGCCATAACGGTGTTTTGGGCAGTACAATGGAGAAAGCGAGCTGAAAGGCGTTTCTTTGGGGCACGACGTGCGTGTCTCCTCTGGAGTAAATGGGATGGGAGCGAATGCTAATCGATGGAGTTTTAGGAGCAAGTTCATTCGATGGAATGAACATTGTGCCCATTATTGGAGATTAGAGAGTATGTCGTTGAGGTTTGAATTCGGGCTACGTCAAGTGTGGTGATAGAGAGCGGAGAGAATGTACCGAGCAGGCAGCTCTGATCGTTAAGACCTTGATCCAACTTAATACCGATTCAAACACAAGCAACGTAGGAGGCCAAGACCCTGCGGATGGCAGCTCGGATTCCAAAGTAATAAGGAGAAGAAAGGTATTAGGAGAAGAATCGCGAGACCCTGCGAATTGCAGCTCGGATTTCAAAGGAGCCGGCGGGCATAAGACGCAAGGAATGAATCGAGGGTATTGCGGTGGCAGCCCCGATTCGATTATTATGTGGGAATTGCGAACTTTCGGAACACGAGGGAGTGTTGCCGTCAGAACAATGCGATAGGGACGTCTTTCTTAAGACGTACCAAGAAAACTGCGATTGATCACCGTATGCCCAAAGACCTCTGTCGTTGAGAATGGAAGTCAAGAGTATTTCAGTAAAGTATTCAGGAAGAATAGGTTTTCAAAGTTCGAAGATGCTCCCCGAGAACCTGTATAATTCTCAGAATTTCGAAGTGGAGAGGTCCCACGGATTCCAGAGAGTCTGCCGTGCACCTTCAAGAGAAAAGGACAGCATAACCACTTCATCTCGTCGCATTCATCTGGTTCCTGTCAGAGTTTTCAATAGCTACCATGGTAGTTGAGCCGTTTAGGGCAACGATCGAATCACACAATCGGGATCCAGAGAGTTCAATTCTTCTGGTCACCTCTTGATTTCGGTTCAGTATGGAACATCGTCTGTTTCCAAGAAATATTTTTAAAATTGTCATCTTTGCCGTCGAGCAATTTTTGATATCACTTCAATATGTGCTATTTTCCTGAACCAAACTCTCAATTCTTCGTTGTTGGCGAAATCTCCTTTGTATGGATCTCTTTCGTCATAGGTATTTGTTTCAGGTGGAAGAGCGTGATTAGTATCGACGTCAGGAACCTGTCTACTATATCTTTTCCTGTCTAGGGTAGTTTTAGGGCCTAGAGTGATCCTCCTTATGGTGATACTCGAAGCCACATTCCCGTTGGAGCACATCAGGCACACCGTGAGGCCCTAAGGAATCGTAGTACGTGAAGTGAAAATGGGGCTTCATGACTTTGTTGTGGGAGGCTGGAGGCTGGACCGGTCGTAATGGCAATATCGCTACGATGTGGAAATATTGTTATTCTTCTAACCAAGGCGCAGTGCATATCTCGTGTGGGTTGCGGGACATGAGGGTCACCCCAAATTGCCCCGTAATCTTGACTTGTCTCTGCTCGGCCCAGATCCACACGGATTGTGGGGATACACAATGATATTCTTGCAAGCTAAGACTTTGTATGACTGTCCTAACTAAATTGCCACACGTAGTGTGGTTGAGGAAGTGCCCAGGAATGCGCAAACCTATGCTAGAGGGTTGACTTTGGGTATTTTTACAAATTCGTAGTGTTTCGGGAAGAGATTTGCAGCTCGTGTTAAATTTCGCGGATTCAGGCAACTCCAACAAAGTAACTTCTTTTAAGTGGGGGGTGTTATGAAAATCGCCTACTTAGACGAAAACTCCATTTTCACCAAAAATACGTTTTCTGGTTTTTGGACTATTGTAATGGGACCCCGGTACATTCGTGAAAGAAAGTTCAAGTTTTTAGGGTACGGAACCCATTTGTTATTTAACAAACTCAGACTTGGCGTTTTGGACTCGGTGCAGAACGCGAACTGCCCTTGCCCGCCTCGTTCTTTCAATTTTGTTCAGTGAGGAACACATCATTTTTAAAATCCAACTCATACTTGGTATTTTTAAATCTACAAGCTTCCACGAGTGGCCCCCATATATATATCCAATTGGTTTCCTGAGGACAGCCTGTACAAGTATAATCAGTAAACGCGAATATTTTAGTAAGAAATATTTCAAACCGGAAATCAGTGGATTTCATAGAAAAATGTATTTCGAGGATTGAGTACGGTTCAGAGAACCTAAAAACGGATTTTCTAAATTCATTTTGACTGAGTGTTGCATAAGAGCTCTTTCAGTATTGAAAGGGAAATTTCGTTACATTTCCAATATGAAACAATATCAATAAGCTTATATATACGACCAGGGTAACTGGCCACTATCTTAACAGTTGTTATAAGTTTTTCAAGTGGATTTCAGGTCCCTGTAATTAGTAAATACCAACAAGAAATTTATTAGAAACTTATATAAGTTGTAAGTGTAGTTCTAGGTCACAGGTACGCTAACCACCGACTGTAGACAAACCTATAGATGGTTATAAGTTTCCATCGTAGAGTACGAATGTTTCTACAGTTTGAAGATATAGCTACTTCCAGAGTGAATATACCATCGGTTCACGAGTTCACTGAACTCAGATTCGATATCTGAATGAACTTTCCGAAATGGAAATTCATTACTGTTTTAAAAGAGTACTATGTCGCTTAATCCACAATACAGGTGAAATTTTATTTGGGAAGGTATGAAAGTCAATTAGGAATGTCGAATGCCTCCAGACGAGACGTCGCCGGCGCTCGCATTGTCGGTTTGTTTTTATACCTGACCTACCCCAAATTACGACTTTATAATCCGATGTTGAGATGGCGCCATTAGATTGGGTCATTTCGGTCGGTGAACCGATATGAACTTCAATCGGAATTTTAAATGTGCTATATTTTGATACTTGTACAGTCTCCTCATTATACATCGTTAGTTTCCTCGATCGAGATCGATCGTCATTTCACAGTTATGTTGGATTTTCGATAGCTGTGTTTATTCGTAAATTCAAGATTGGAATGACGAGGAAGCTGGCCGTGTTTTTCTTAAGTACTGATCCGCGGTTTTGTTCAGTTCTAGGGATACGCCCAGATCGCTCGCGGGAGCCAACGGGAAGGCTTCGCGCTCGGAGGCGATGAAACAAAACCCGGAATCAAGAAGTCAACGCTCTCTTGTGTCTTCAGTCTTTTGGTTCTTCGGCTCGCGTACGCGTCGGAAAAATTTTCACGGGAAAAGTTAGGGCGTGGCAGCCATTTTGCAGTCTCCACTTCGCCTCGTGTTTCAGCTTCTGAACGATAGATTTCCGGGGTATGGAGGATTCCTGCAAGTGTTTTTGGATATATCTTTTTCGCGGACGATGAGGCTGGCGCAGTTTCCGAATCGAGAGCGTACATCGGATGTGGACCATGGATTTTGGATTCAACAGTTCGGTGTCACGACAATGGAGAATTTTGGCTGGCAGTCCTCGGATGGGTCGTTCGTTGGATGAATTATGGTTTTTCTAGGATGGGCGTAGGCGATTTTCTTCTCCTGACGGTTTACGAGAAGTGACTTAGGGAGTCGCCTGCGATAAGTATACAGGGTTTACTAATCATGCCTTCTTTTTCAGGTCGTTAATCTTTGTGTGTTTATGAAAGTTTTTCAGATCTGGGACTGCTGACGCACAAATAAGGCATGCGGCTCGTAGGACGTATCTTGGTAGACTTTCTTGAATGAGGTCACAAGAATGGTCTAGATGGTCCTCGTTGAACTTGGTGTCTTATCTCAAGTACGAGGGCTTGTGCTTCATTAGCTGCGCGTAGAAGAATCGTCAGTAAAGGACTCTCAAACCGAGTTTCCGGCTTCCGAAAGGGAGTTCCTTTGGTCTATGTGTCCTTCCAAAAACTTTCCTGCACGTAGGTTACCTTTTCCCTATTTTTCTTTGCGGATAGAGAGTTAAATGTAAATTTTCTGAGTTAGGTCGGTCTACGTTTTTCTACGCTCTCTATCCAAATTCAGTTTTGAAACCTCTCCTCCAAGTCGCTCCTGGGCTTGCTCTTGTGAATGTAGTATAGATGGATCAGGGCACCTGTGTTTCGTACCCTATAAAAATTAAACTTTCTTTCACGAATGTACCGGGTGTCCCATTACAATAGTCCAAAAACCAGAAAACGTATTTTTGGTGAAAATGGAGTTTTCGTCAAGTAGGCGATTTTCATAACACCCCCCCACTTTGAATAAGTTACTTTGTTGGAGTTGCCTGAATCCGCGTAATTTAACACGAGCTGCAAATCTCTTCCCCGAAACACTACGAATTTGTGAAAAATACCCAAAGTCAACCCTCTTAGCTTGCAAGAGTATCATTGAGTTTCCCCACAATCCGTGTGGATCTGGGCCGAGCAGAGACAAGTCATGATTACGGGGCAATTTGAGGTGACCCTCATGTCCCGCAATCCACACGAGATATGCACTGCGCCTTGGTTAGAAGAATAACAATATTTCCACATCGTAGCGATATTGCCATTACGACCGGTCCAGCCTTCAGACTCCCGCAACAAAGTGGCGGTATCATGAAGCCCCATTTTCACTTCAGGGACTACGATTCCTTTGGGCCTCCCGGTGTGCCTGATGGGCTCCAACGAGAGTGTGGCTCCAAGTATCACTCTAGGCCCTAAAACTACCCTGAAAGGAAAAGATATAGTAAACAGGTTCCTGACGTCGATACTAATCACGCTCCTCCACCTGAAACGAATACCTATGACGGAAGAGATCCATACAAAGGAGATTTTGTCAACAACGGAGAATTGAGAGCTTGGTTTCGGAAGATAGCCCATGTTGAAGTGATATCAAAAATTGCTCGACGACAAAGATGACAATTTCAAAGACATTTCTTGGGAACAGACGATGTTCCATACTGAACTCAAATCAAGAGGTGACCAGAAGAATCGAACTCTCTGGATCCCGATTGTGTGATTCGATCATTGACCTAAACGGCTTGACTACCATTGTAGCTGTTGGAAACTCTGACAGGAACCAGACGAATGCGACGAGACGGAGTGGTTATGCTGTCTTTTCCTCTTGGAGGTGCACGGCAGACTCTCTGGAATCCGTGGGACCTCTTGACTTCGAAATTCTGAGAATTATACGTGTTCTCGGGGAGCATGTTTGACTTTAAAAAGCTATTCTTCCTGAATACTTCACTGAAATACTCTGACTTCCATTCTCAACGACAGAGGTCTTTGGGCATACGGTGATCGATCGCAGTTTACTGGGTACGTCTTAAGGAAGACGTCCCGATCGCATTTGTCTAACGGCAACACTACCTCGTGTTCCGAAAGTTCGCAATTTTCACATAATCATCGAATCGGGGCTGCCACCGCAATACCCTCGATCCATTCCTTACGTCTCATGCCCGCCGGCTCCTTTGAAATCCAAGCTGCAATTCGCAGGGTCCCGCGATTCTTCTACTAAATACTCTCTCCTCCTAATTACTCTGGAATCCGAGCTGCAATCCGCAGGTTCGCGGCCTCCTACGTTGCTTGTGTTTGAATCCGGATCAAGTTGGGTCAAGGTCTTAACGATCAGAGCTGCCTGCTTGGCACATTCTCTCCGCTCTCTATCACCACACTTGACGTAGCCCGAATTCAAAACATCAACGACATGCTCTATAATCTCCATTCGCTCCCATCTCATTTACTCCAGAGGCGACACGCTCGTCGTGCCCCAAAGAAACGCCTCCCAGCTTGCTTTCCCCATCGTACTGCCCAAAACACCGTTTTGGCCCAGCCGAAAAACCATCATCGATTTGGGATTCCGCCCCATCTTTCCATCAGTGGGTTTCGCACCTGCTACTACTCGTCTCCTCTATGTTCGCATTCTTGATGAAGGGTTGCAGTCTGACTTGACTCAAGTCAACCTGCAGAGCATCTTCCCTCGTTGGATCAACCGTACCCCTGGTCCCTACCGTGTTTCGAATTGCAAGCCTATTCTCAAAAATGGCCAATTGCCAACACTGTAGGCCAAGTGCCTATACTAAGAAAACTCTCATGTCACCCCCTGTATAATTCCCGTGTGGCAAGGACCTATAACGATAATTGTTTCTGGAACGAATTGAAGTTGTCCTGCGAAAAACTGTAAGCGCTGCTTACGAAAACCTGTGAACCCGTTCACTAAAACCGTAGAATCTTTCTCTTGAAAAATAGAAGTTAATCGACTGAAACTGTGAAAAGTGATTCGAAGAAAAATCTACTTTTCAGCACAAAGTGTGGGGGCCTCCCTGAACTCTCGAAACTCATAAAACGACTGGAATAGCAATACGTTCAACATCCGCCGACGAAAAAGATCTCATTCCAGTTAATCATTTCCGAGGTGTATAGTACTATGAAGTTAATCTGTTTCCTTCTGAAACTTCACCAAGTTATCTCTAATAACTCAAAAACGAATTTTCAAATATCCGCCAGAAAATGTGTGCTGCTGCACGTCCTTGAACCCGAGCTGCGCCTCGCAGGGTCTCGCGATTCTCCGAAAAATCATTTGGATGTGAGCTGCCATTCGCAGAGTCCCACCATCCTCCTATTCTGAACTCCGATCTGCGTCGTCAAGCCACATCCTTCGTTCTTAACCGAAATACAAAGGCATGCCCTAAAGATGACATCCTTTGAACCGAAACGTCGAGCTGGCTTGTTGAAGTCTACGGCAACAGTGGGCCCAGACTCGAACGTTCCCTCCATTTCCTAAATCTAGATACTATATACTATATATATGTACAAATGGGTGCGCCTCGAAAGCTGTCATCCCTGAAATCACTGAACTCTATCAGAGTTCTCTCGAAACGGCACATTTGAAAATCCTCCAATACTGAATTTCTCACGAAATTTACTAAGGAAAATTTCTCACGAAATTTACTAATTCTGACATGGTCATGTAGTGTAAATTTTAGTAGGATCGATTGTTTCGATATTGGTATACGCATGTTGGAGTAATTGACGTTCGTGTTTTTTTCGAACATCTCGAGGTTTCATTTGAATGGTACTGTGAACCGTATCATTATAGTGTGAAACAATATCAGGGAGAATATCCAACCATTTGTAATTTCCCCGGAGACTGAATTGTTTCCACATTTCATTTTTCAAAGTTCTATCAACACGTTCTACGATACTAGCTTTGAGAGTAGAGAAAGAACTGTAGTGTTTGATTTTCCATGTTTCCATCAATGCTTTAAAACGCTTATTATAGAACTCCTTGCCCATATCGGTTTGCAGATTTTTGGGTGTAACTCTCATAGTTTTTAAAATCTTCCCCATAGCTGTACTGACATTGAGTCCGGTTTTTCTCTCAACCGGTTCACACCACACATATTTGGAAAATACGTTTATAACAACCAGAATATACTTATTACCACTATTAAATGTAGAGTAGGAATCATTTCCACCAAATCTGCTTGTAGAAGATCATGTAGACCTTCGATGATGACATGACGCCTTTTGAAGGTTCTTCGAGCTGGTTTATGAATTCGTTCACCACTTCTTGTTTTATTTTATTCATCTTTAGTTAAAGGACATTGAAGAACAATTTCTACAAAAAGTGTGTTGTGTTGTTGCTGATCCATTAAAAACGTAATTTTATCTCCTTTAGTTAAATATGTTTCTAGAAGGTCACCGACTGAAACAACATCCGCAGTGTTGTCATTTAAATAAACCGATACAGCCACTGGGTGTGTGCAAATACTTGTCAATTTACCGGACACAGGGAATGTGTAAGAAGTTGTACCATCAACCAACACGAAAAAACTAACACTTTTTGTGAGATCTCGAGTTGCTCTCAGATGGAGAATGCAGGTGCTATGATATGAGGATAAATCCCAAATATAGAAAGGAGTGCTGGGTGGTGGAAGCGCTGACACAATGTCAGGTGTTGGATAGGGTAGTTGCGATGCGGTTAGAAAATGTCTGCCAAATTTATCGATAGGCATACTGCTATGGTTGGACACATAATGAAAAAAAAGTCTATCATATTGTTAATTTATTATTCCAGCCTCACGGAGCTCCTCAAGGATGCTTATGATTTCATTATTCAATCCCGTGTGTCCACCAGAATTTGCAGCTATCAGTAGTTTCAAACGTTCTACTAGCTCATTGAAATCATCGAAATATTTATAGTCAACAGGTGCATTGGTAACATCAAGCAGAGTCAACCCTGTACCTTGTTGCACTTTACTCCTTGTAGTATAGTGGATACTGACCCTATTCGCGATCTCGGTTTGCTAGTAGGAAGAGAAGATGTTCGTGAACGCAGTGGTGACGATGTGGTGTCTTTCAATGTCCGGGTTTTTTGTAAGTCTCGTTCTTTAGCCATAGAATGTAGTGTTGTAACACGTGGTTTTATTATATCGATGAACTTGGGTGCAGTAGAAGTAGATAAACCCCTTTCAGGATTATAACCAAGATATTGTGCGTGACTTTTTCGTTTGATATCAATATATGGATCAATATCGGCTTTCCGATAACCCGATGGATGTTTTTTGAATATCAGTTCGTATAAACCAGGAGTTCCTTTATATGTAAATGTATCATTGATAACAATATTCGCATCATTGAAGCCCACAGTTGCATCACCAATAGCAAAGATTTTCGTCTTTGGATTAAAATAAATCCCAAAGGTATCATCGAATTTGTTTTCGGTATCCGAAATTTTGTCATCTATATATGCTCGAGGTAAGGGAATTGCAAATTGTCGCAAGTATTGTTCTTGCGGATCCATCAGAGGTTGCATACTTTCATCGAAAAAGCTTTCACCCAAGTCTTATGGTGTGCTTGCATCATATTGGAATGTTTCTTCTCCTGCAGATAAATCTTAAGGAGTTGTATGATAAAATTCTTTAGGTGTTGGCTGATGACTGTGACGAAGAGTTGGTATCTCCTGTTTCAATTCTGGTTTTACTTGGGTTGGTTGTCCAACCGAAGATAAAAATGCTTTCAAATGTTGTGTAATCGGTTCATATGTTTTTTCTAATTGTGATTGCGATGTCGCGATATCAGATTTCAAACTTTTATATTTACGTTTCAAAGCTCTCCCTGCTTGCAACAACTGATGTTGTAATCGAGTATTCATATTGAATGAACATCAGAAAACAACTCCTTTACTTATATAGAAATGAATATATCAAATCCCTTTCTATAACGTCCATTTGTACTGGAACAATCTTTATCGATAACGAGAAAACCAAACTTTTGCTTCCAACAATAAGCACAAAGTTCTTTAAATTTCTCCATAGACATATCAACACTCACATGATCATCATATATATGCTTCAAATTTGTGAGATCTTGTTCAAAAATAATGAGTAAATTGGCATTATCTCTTATGAGTTGTTTAGGGAATAGCAGAATAAGTTTGACAGAGGTAGAAACAATCGACATGCTGATGGCGGCCGAAGCAGAAATAGTTCTTTATGATATTTTGATCACATGTAGCAACATCATGGAAAATTATGACTGAATAGTTGTCGATATCAGTATATTCATAATAACCGATTTCGGGTAGGGGTTCCAGTAATAATTTCGAATAATTATATTTTGGTTGAAATAGTGACTTGGAATATAAATACACGTTTGTAAATCGTAGACCATGAGGTTGCTCCAGTAGAGATAACATCACATTCGTCTTGCCAGACCCACTAGCACCGATGAGCAACCCTCTCTTGGAATCTCCTCCAAAGAGGGTGCCGTGTTTCCTAAACTTGTGTTCAAAGTTAAGTTCATGATGATTTAATATGGGTAGTGCAATATGTTGCTTCTCAGTCTTCATTGTGGTAGCTGTAGTATTGAACTAAATCAAATCACAAAGAATATATATATATATATATATATATATATATATATATATATATCCAGTATCAATATAATGGTGAAAAGAAAGAAGTCGATTGTTAGTTCAATACAAAACTCTACAAAGAGAGGTTGGGGTCTCCTGAATACTCTGATCAATAAACTTCCTGTAGAAATACACGTTCCGGGATATAATTATTGTGGACTCGGAACAAAGTTAGAAAAACGGTTATTAAGAGGTGATAAAGGTGTGAATCCTCTAGACGAAGCGTGTAAAGAACATGATATTGCATACTCCCAGAAAAAAGATGACCAACAATTAGCATCAGTTGCTTCTGAACGTTTGAAAGCGTCAGGCGCAAAATTGGAAGAAATGATTACAGCATTTGGAATATCGAATATTATGAATATGAAAAGTAAATTGGGTATGGGATTGAACAGAAAAAAACATTTGTTGAAAAAAAAGAAAGGAGGTGAATTGAAAATTGCCAAGAAACCAAAAATCAAACGAAGAAAGAGAGTGATAAAAACCCCCAAAAAAGGTGGTTTTCTTCCATTGTTGTTACCACTTCTAGGAGCTCTGGGAGCAGTAGGAGGTGGTGCAGCTTCCATTGCTTCTGCAGTCAATAAAGCGAAGGCTGAAAGGGAACAACTTGCTGAACAAAAGAGACATAATATTGCCCTGGAACGAAAAGGAAATGGAATGTATTTACGCCCTCGTATTGGGTACGGAATGCAAGCTCAAATATATCGAAAAAACTGTTAAAACTTTTCCCGCACAGAGCATTAACCAATATTGATCTCATAGAAAATGCTACTCGTTTGAAAATTCCATACTTCCGAGGTGTTTTTATGAGAGACAAACTTCCACGAAAAATTAAAAAGAAAGAATGTGGAATAGTTAATTTTGATATTGATGCGGGAAAAGGAACCCACTGGACTGCATATGTGAAGAAGAATGGACATGTTACATATTTCGATAGTTTTGGAGATCTTCGACCACCAACCGAAGTGATGATATACTTTTTTAGTAATAATGACGTGAAAACAATTAAATATAATTATGATACTGTGCAAAAATTCAACTCCTATCGATGTGGACATTACTGCCTTTTGTTTTTATATAACCAATTCCATTGATGTATTTTAGTCATTCATCAATAAACAACCACTGGAAAAATATGTCTTATACTTTCACTTTAAGTAATCCATCCTCCATATTGAGTTATGATTTCAACCCACCACTATATTTGGATGAGAATTTTGAATATGAGATAGGTTTAGCAAATTTTGATTCATTTAATGTAATCCCAAATATTACAAAATCTAACAATGTCTTTGTATGGGGTGACATCGACCAATTCCAATATCATTCCAGAAATGAGCAATAGTGAAAGTGTTGCGAAAATAACACCAAATTGGTTCACATCCAAAGTGACCATTAAAACGAATACAAAAATAAATTTTACTGTTGATAATTCTATAGGACAAGTATTAGGATTCGGTAAGAGAACTCTTTATGCGAGTGATATCTATGCATCAGATCATGAAGTGAAAATACTTTCAGTAAATACGATTTGTATCGATTGTAATATTGCCATGGGTTCGTTTGTGAATGGAGAGCCAGTACACGTCATTCATCAATTTTTTCCAAGCGTACCACGAGGGTATAAAATAGTAGAGAGTCCCCAAAATATCTTGTATTTCCCAGTTACCATCAAGACAATCAATAACATCACAGTCAAAGTTATTGATCAAAATTTGAAATTAATTGATTTTTGGAACGAAGAAGTGACAATCCGCTTACATTTGAGGAAAAAGATCGATTAAAAATGGTTTGGAGATTCGAAAAGTCAACACCGAGACAATCATATAAAAGGAGAATTGAAAGTGTAGAGAAACACAGTATCACGAAAACTACCAAATTCTCACATCAGACAATATACAATTTCTCCAGTCGTTAGGATTAAAAGTTTTAATATAATGGACATATTACATATCACAGGACAACCATTCAGTGATAATACGATTGAGGATTATCAGTTTCACACATATCAACCCTATATTAGTAGTGAGATTAAACATAATGATGAAATAAGAATTCCTATTCAAGACTTGGATGCTTATACATTACATTCATACATCTATATAGAGGGTAAGCTCACCCGCCTTGATGGAAATCCAACTCAGAAAGTGGAAGTTTATCAACAATGCTATAGCGTATCTATTCCGTGAGCTTCGTTATGAATTGAATGGTGTAGTTGTAGATAGTGTGGGAAATATTGGATTGGTATCGACTATGAAAAATTATTTATCTCTTAATGAAAATGAGAGTATTTTACTACAAAATGGTTGTTGGTTCCCAAAACGTGCAGATGATAAAATTCTGGTAGATGAGAAAGGAAATTTCAATGTATGTATTCCACTCAAGTTGTTGGCTGGATTTTTCGAAGATTTCAGGAAAATTATCCTGAATATGAGACAAGAGTTAGTATTAGTTCGTGAGAGTCATGATTATGATGCGTTGACGAGTAGTGATGATTCGGAAAAAGAAAAAGTTGACATAACCAAACTAAGTTGGAATGTTCCTCATGTAACACCTAGCATTCAAGAACAATTGCGGATAAACAAGATTATAAACAATAATGTTGAACTACCTTTGAAATTCAGAAGTTGGGAACTGATAGAATATCCTTCGTTGAATGAAACAACGAGACATACGTGTGCTGTAAAAACCACTACTAAAGTGGAAACTCCTAGACATGTCATTATTGCATTCCAGAATGGTAAAAAAGAAAAGTTGATAACTGATGTGAGTACATTCGATCACTGCAATCTCAACAATATCAGAGTATTCTTGAATTCGGAACGATATCCCTATAATGATTTGAATATTGATTTTAAAAATAATAAATATGCGAAACTATATGACATGTATGCAAACTTCCAAGAGAGTTATTATCATATTCACACCAATCAACCTTTATTGACTCCAAGTGCATTTCAAAACCACAGCTCCATTAATACATATCGACTGTTCACGACAGAAAGAAGTTATCCAAAGTGGGTCAATAGTCTTGAGAATTGAGTTTGAGACAGCTGACGCAACTTCGAAGAATATATCTGCATACTGTTTGATTCTACATGGAAAGGAATTTTCCTATAATCCAGTAACAAAAATTGTAAAACAACATTAGTGCGCATGTTCACTGAAACGATATAAAGCATGTATTCTAACACGCAATCATCAGTTTCAATATGCTATCAGTATATCGAAGAAAGTTAAAGCAACATCATAGAAATATCAGAGCACTGAAACACTTGATCGAATTGTACAATTTCAATCGAGTTGTGACCAAGAAGTTTGCTAATCTAAAAATATGATTTTGGTGGTTGATGTGCAAGGATTCAAAATCGAGAATAACAAATTCATCGTGAAGGAATTGGCAGCATTCGATGGAAAAAGGATTTCACATTTTATATTTAAACCACCGTTCCCTATGAATATGCTACCTCCAGCACTCCACAGTCAAGCGACATGGTTGATGAACAAGTATCACTGTATAGAATGGAGCGATGGATTCACACCCTTACATCAATTTGGAAATATTGTGAAACGACTAACCACAGATGTAGATATGATTTACATGAAAGGTCGTGGAAAAGCTGATTTTTTCAAACAATATACCAATACTCCGCTCATAGAATTGGACGAATACCCCAAATTGCAGATGTCTGAACCCTGCTGTTTATTCCATATTAAAAGTGATTGTATATGTGCATTCTCAAATGTTTATTATCTTTATGAGAATTTTTTAATGAAAGAATAAATATTATCAGGAATATTTGTATTTCATTTATCCTTCAACAGGTCATAAAAGGTTATTGAACCTCATTCTGAACTAGTAGAAACAGGTTTCAAACCAGTTTGTGAAAGTCATTGAACCTCGTAAAGACTGAACTAGTATAAACCGGTTTTAAACCACTATTCACAATCATCAAACTGGTTTATACAATTTCCCCACCAACACTATTATAGCTTCAACAAATATATTTCTATTAGTATCGTTTGAGCTATCATCAAGAAATGAAGTGTGAATATTGTTCTAAGGATTTTTCCACTTCGAGTACTTTGTTGCGACATATACGTAAAAATTGTTCCTTCAGATGCGTTTATCCCAAAAGGAGAAAATTGAATAATGCAACAGTGGCAGATATACTACCAACCTCGAGTCGACAAAAAGTGAATTTAACCAAAACACATATGGGAAATGGTATAGAAAAACTCCGTCATGCATTCACAAACAGAATAGTGAGTTATCGATTCTTCAGTGCGAAATCAAATCTGGATTATAACAGCTTTTTTCAAGAAGTGAAATCCAAAGTTCTGGATATTATCTCGGAATATCTCAACAAATATATCAACTTGAAAATAAATTTAGAACTCTTTGGTCATATGTGATACCCGAGAAACAGTTATCTGATATAAAATTTTCAACATAGGAATAAAATAATAACGCTCTCCAGGACTTGAACCAAATATATGAGGATTTCAAAAATGAGATTAATGCAAAAGCTTCAGAGTTTTCTGAAAGACAATCTGGTTGGAGTCTCGAGAAGATTTGGTTTGTGGATGTGAATATAAATAAATATACTCCACTTTCTGCATCTTCATATATAAAATTACCAAGAGCCATAGAAGCCAAAAAAGCTGTGTTGAATTTGTCTAACGATGATAGACATTGCTTTGCGTGGTCTATAAATGCAGCAATATTTCCTGCGACTGGTACGTCTACAAACACTGCCTCATACCCCCATTACAACACATTATTAAATTTTGAGGGGATCGACTTTCCTGTGAAATTGAAGGATATATCGGAATTTGAAATTCTGAATCATATTTCGGTGAATGTGTTTGGAGTAGATATCCACTTCAAAGATGGCAAATGGATAACCGACATAGTTGGACCATTGTATTTCACATCAAACCGATCGGCAACACATGTTAATCTTCTACTTCTCAGCGATGATGAAGGGAATAACCATTACTGCCTCATAAAAAACTTGTCCAAATTGGTTTCCAAACAAAAATCAAAACATGATGGTCGAGTGTATATTTGTGATGGATGTCTTCAGTTCTTCCCGAAACAGGAGAAATTGAGTACTCATCAACTACATGATTGTAACCACATTTGTGTTACACCACCAACATCAGATATGATTATCAACAAATTTGGTGAGACATTACCCGGAAATATTCTTAAATTTACCAACTTACAAAAACAAATGCAAGTTCCTTTTGTGATATATGGAGACTTTGAAGTTTACCAAACCAATTCATCATAGTGAACCGAGTGATACAAAATCGTTTTCTTTAAAAGCTTATGAACATGTCCCTTACTCATTTGCTCTGTATGTGAAATGTACATTTGATGATAAGTATTATCAGTTTTTCCAATACCGAGGAGTTGATTGTGTTGATGTATTCGTTAAGAAATTATATATTACATATGATCCCACCAAGCCAAAATCTTTTATTGTGTATCTAGATGCTACAAACTTATATGGTGCTGCAATGAGTGAAATCCTTCCCACTGGTGATTTTCGATGGTTGGAACAGAATGAAATTGATAATTTTGATTGCCTGCAAATTGAAGATACATCATCTGAAGGTTTTGTCTTGGAAGTTGATTTGGAATATCCACAAACGCTCCACAACACACATAACGATTTACCATTCTGTCACGAAAACATCATACCTTCTAAAAGTCGATACCCCAAGTTGATTCCCAATTTACATAATAAATTCAAGTACATAATCCATTATAGAAATTTGAAGCAATGTTTATCATATGGATTGGTATTGACAAAGATTCATAGAGTGTTGGAATTTTCACAATCTCATTGGTTGAAACCATATATTGATCTCAATACCAACTTACGAAATGCTGCTAAAAATGAATTTGAGAGTGAGCTGTACAAATTCCTCATTAACAGTATTTACGGAAAGAGTCTTGAAAACGTGGAGAACAGACAAGATATCAAATTGTGTACTCATTGGAATAATTTACAAGGATCTATTGGTGCTGAAGGACTGATTTCAAAGCCTCATTTCAAATCTTGTTCGGTTTTCAGTGAAAATCTAGTAGCTATCCAAATGGAAAAACTACAAATTTGCTACGATAAACCAATTTATGTAGGATTCTCTGTTTTAGATATTTCTAAAACAATCATTTACGAATTTTTGTATGGATTCATCAAACCTAAATATCAGGAGAATGCAACCCTTTGCTACACTCCTTGATATTATACCTACAAACAGACAATGTATATGAGGATATAAAAAACAATATTGATTATTTCGACACATCAAATTTGGAACAAAACAACGTTTTTGGTTTACCAGTATCCATCTCACGCATTGGGAAGCTCAAAGATGAGATGGCTGGTCAAATCATTGAATCTTTCTATGGTCTGTCAGCAAAGACATATTGTGTTAACTCTGTAGATCTATCAACAGAAGACTTGGAAACTATGAAAAAAGCCAAAGGCGTCTCCAGGAATGTTGTAAAAAATTCTATTCACTTTTCCGATTATGTACGAGTTTTGGAATCGGAGACTTCCATATTACGGAAAATGTATACATTCAGTTCTACTTTACACACTATTCATACAGAGCTCAAGAATAAGATTGCTTTGTCAAGTCATGATGATAAAAGATTTGTTTTTCCGAATGGGGAAACACTGGCCTGGGGGCATTATTTCTTGGAGAGGAATTCCAAGTAGGATGTATTATTAAATATAGCTGAAAAGTTGTAATTTATTTTATACAAATAAAACAATTTGTTGAGTTCTGTAGTTTTATTCAATTACACAAATACATCATTCAGTACTTTCATACAGAAGTGACATCTAGATTGAGCTTGGGGGCAACCATCTACGTGAGTGTGCCATTCTGGACGATTGTAGTGTACAAAACAAGGTAATTGAATTTGGAGATTGAATTCCTGTCTATATTTTTGTGGCAGTTTATACCATGCATAGAGCAATTCCAGTGGTCTCACCTTGTTGCTTAGATAATCCAAGTGAAAATATTGAAGTTCTTCAGCACTGAACTCCTCTAGGGGAATTTCCTGTTTATGCTTAGAAATGACAGCATTCGTAATACACTTTGCACATTCCATCGTGAAGGATGTCAACTAGTGAAGTGAGGAGTAACACTGATGAGCACACAGCCATATAGTACATTAACCAATGAACCTTGGGTAATGTAGACTCATTCTTCTTATCTGCATGTGGTGGGGACAGATACAACTGATTCCATTCAGTTTTTTCTGTGGAATCGTTTTGCCTCATCAGTAACTTGAACTCTGTACTATTTTTTTGAATTGAATATTTCCAATATCTCACATTATCACTTGTACAACGACTCATTCGATGCCAGTAGACAGGTGATGTCTCATTTTGAGTGCCATTATTATCAAATCGAATAAATACCTCTTTTGCATCTCGAGATTGATGTAGAAATGAAATTCCTTGTGAAATAGCTTGTAAAATCAACATGTTTGTTATCATCTCGAGATCTAAAACACAACTGATGTTTGTATACTATTTTATTTATATAAAAGACGATAGTTCTTAATATTTTTATTTTTCATTTTTTGTTTTTCCAATTTGTCATGTCGTAACCGCTCCGCTTGTCGAAATTTTCTCTGTTCTTTTTTTGATTTTCCAATCAACGGTTGTCTGATGATGTCCCTGTCCAGGTTCGGAGTATATGTTTCATAGTTGTCTGCGTCCCAGTTCTCCTCTCCTTCTAGGGTGGACGGGATTGGTGGATCCCTTATGAAATACACTGGTGGACATATCTGGGACACCGGTGAATACATTCTTCATCCCATTTTCAACACCTTCCTGACACACAGTAGTGGATTGGATCTTCTCCATGTCGGGTAGGTGAATTTAAAATTCCGTATGGATCCACAATGAATTTTATTTTTACTTGATGTGGACAAAATTGTAAACAAGTTCTACAACACTTTAGAATTATTATGACTCTACTTCGAAAAGAGTTCTGTGCTATATAACGGGAGATCGATCTACAATTACAACAGATGCTATGTTCTGATACTTCTTCCATACTATTCTCTTCAATATATATTGTAGATCCCACCCCTCACACACACTTGAAGTTAGATCGGGAATAAACCAGTTTCTACAAGTTAATGTTCGATGAGAGTTCCATGAACTGGACAACCAGTTTGGTATTTATATTTTCTACAACACCAGATCCTGTCAAACTAGTTTCCAAAGTCAATGTTCTAGGAAGATTCAATGAACTGGAAAACCGGTTTATATTTCAAGGTTAATGAGTTTTGAAGAGGGGATGTTGATATATATATATTCAGACATCTTTGGAACATTCGTCACTCTCATAATACTGTTCACTCATCTTGATATATTTTGACACAACAATTATATAGATCTACAATGGCGGACTTTGGTGATTTTAGTGATTCTGAGTTGATGGACTTTGATATGGAAAACTTGGATTTCAAAATCGAGAAGACAATTTCCTTCCGCGGGCAAGAATATCTCAAAAGTACGGAATTGTCTGCAGTGTGTATAACGGAAAATTTCCACACGATTCCAAGAAATATTGAAATGAAATTTTGTATTGTTTGTATCTACGACATATTGGAAAAGCTAGATGAAGATGTCGAATGCCTGCATAATTTTCGACATTATAGTGGATCTGTAGACACTGTAATACCTGAAGTAAGCCACTGTTTTGCTTGTAATGCAGCGGTATATCATCAGATTTTATGCAAACATTGTTTCATATGTAACACCTCACTGAATTCAACTTCCCACACAATGGAGTCTCCACAGATATCGGCTCCACGAGAAGCTCTACGAATACAAGAAGGAAATTGATTTGTGTTTATAAACATATTTAAATAAATATTGAAATATATTTTTTTGTGCTTTTTTGATACATCACTCACTATAACATCTTCATATTATACTTATTTTTATCCCTATATGAGAAAACCTAAAGATGCACTTGTATTTTTTCAAATTATTATTTATCATCCCACAAAATTTGAACCCAATTTAAGTGTATATCAGATCTTGTAGTACCCTACAGAGAAGCACTCATATTATTGAACTAACTCTGACTTTTTAATGTTAATTTTTTTCCCATTTTTCTATCACAGCAATTCTCATTCTCTCTTACTTCTTTGTATTGAAAATACATTCTTCTCATTCTATCACGTCATCGACCTGTATTGAACCCATATTCAAGTATATATCAGATCTCCTGTAGTACCCTACAGAGAAGCACTCATATTCTTGAACTAACTCTGACTTTTAATTTTCTTTTATTAAAATACATTATTATATTCCTATTCGATCACGTCATCGATCATCATCTATCAAATCTTATACTATCAAAACATTGATATTAATACATATTATATTTTACATTTGTTATATCATTTCTCATTGCCCACTATAACATCATTATATATATATATATATATATATATATATATATATATTATATTATATTATATTAAAACATCTGTTGTCGCCTATCCAATCTTATAACTTTTTTCTAGTCTTCAGTCATCCGATATTAAACTATCCGTTAACTCCCCATCTATATTACATATCGAGAAACTTTCCGTTAATTCCCCATCTATATTTCGTACCATGATCAACATCTCGATACTACCTATGCCTCCCTCTGTCTACTGAGTCTGTCATCTTTAGACTTTACTAGTCAAGTTCTGTTCACGCATCTTGTATTCAAGCGAGCTTCTAGCATTCAGCAAACGAGGTCGCTACACGTATTGCATTGAATATGCGTTGGTTCAAGCAATTGGTGGTCAAGGTCGACAAGTCTGGGAATTAACCTGTCATATTGGGTGAGTATTGCTTGCAAGCGACCTTATTTCCAATAAATTGTATAAGTGCGATGTGACATGCTTCGGTCTATTGTTTTTGTGATATATTGAAATGAGTGAAAGTGTTTTCGTTATATAGGTGTACAGGACTATTTCATACAATTTTGAAGGTAACGTTCACATTGATTTAATCCCTTGACAATTCCTCAGATTCTTTTCATCTCAACTACATACAAACACTATTGTATGTTTTTTTTTATATTTTCATAACTGAGACCTGTTTTTGTTGACAACTAATGGTGACTGTTTCCATTCGTAAATAATACTCGTCATTATTCACTTACGAAGTCAGAAAAAGTCACAGATATTCAATATTTTCCATTTGAGAATTCGCATATACACTTTATTTGTTCTCAAGACACACAGTTAGGCTTTTCTAATACAGAGTGTTTCCACCCCACAGAACTTTTTTCCCATTTTAACTAGAAATCACATTCACTTTCATATCGCTCGAGTTAATTTTTTTCTACAGGGTGTCTACTCTACCTTCAGTATATATCATAGAGAACTACGAAAGATATGTAATGAAAATCAAGATGGTTAATATATATTTATTGTCAGTACATAGTCACATGTGTGAAATCGGGAATACTAAATGAACAATATTTATAATAATAATCGACTTTATTAGAAAATATATATAAGTTTCTATAGGGAGAGGTAAATGCTACAGGGTGTTTGCTCTATATATCATAGTGAAATCAGAAAGATATGTACTGCAAATCAAGATAGTTACTATATATTTATTGGCAGTCAATCGTCAGATGTGTGAAATTGGGACTACTACATACCACTCACTTTATTCAGCAATAGAAAATATATATATATATATATATATATATATATATATATATATATATATATAAGTTCATAAATGTATGCGAAGTATCAGCTAGAGCTGTTTTTCATCTTACCCTTGATGGAAAATAATAATGTTTAATAGAGCTCTATATTAACTACTACTACTAACCTACCTATATTTATAATTGAACAAGTTTATGAGTTCTGATAAATACATTTTCATCCTTACTACCTACAGATAATGATAAACTAATTCTATTACTTATGATACAAAAACTTTCTAAATAATGCCAGAGACATAAAACATGGAAATATTAACAGGGTTTATGAAGATATGGTTTAATCCATATCAATGCTTGCAATTTTGTCTGCAATTGCTATGGATTTCTCCGTATCTTCATGAACCCTGGTCATTTGTTTCAACAGATCCTCTACTTTTTTATCATACTGGCTAATTTTTTGTTTAATTTTATTGTTTTTGAATATTTTACTTTTCGCTTTCATCTCTCTGGCATTATTCATGAAATTTTTAGTTGTGCCCCCTTCTTCCCGAATATCAAGTTCTTCAGGATTCCATTCCCTCCGAAACTCATCCCGTATTTCGTCTATGGACTCGGCTATGGAATCCTCTTCTTCCTCACCCATGAAGATACAGTCTGATGCCCTGGATAATGGTCTTGCTACTTCCCATTCACCATTTTGCACCCTCCTCAGGTGACTCTGCAGTTTGACATTCGGACTGCCCTTCTTCGGTAGAGCCGGTTCCATAAAACGGCCTGGGGTCGACGGAAGTGGTCTGCCTGGTCCTGGAGATGATAGTGGCTCTATGAATGGTCCAGGGGTGGTCGGCCTACTTGAATAACCACTCGGTCCTGGTGTCGCCTGGTACTGGGGAGTGGATGGCCTCGTTGAATACCCTGTTGGGGATGCAGTGGTATATTTCTTGGTTTGCTGCATGGTGTTCGTTTTTAACTCTTGGAATAACTGATTGTAAACCTCTCGAGTCTGGTATATATATTCGTTACCTCAGAGAGAGGGATGTGCACAACCACTCGTTTTCCTTCAATTATCTTTTTAATTGCATTCGCAACTTTGTAGATGTACCTGCATATTCTCATCTGCACTTTAATTGCATGAACTCATGAAATGAGTTCCCAACATGTTTCAATTTTATAATAGTCGCACACCTGCTCTTCTCCAACTATTATTCGCTATTATATCTCTACATTGTATCTAATGATATATTTTATCTCCGGCCCTGGCGAGCAGATTTTCCTATTTCTTCTTTGAAATTACTTTGAACAGGACATTCATCTGTAATTGACCAGTATTCTTTTCGTTATGAGTTCAAGGCCTGTCTATACCATATCTTACGTTTCAGGATTCCTTCATTATTTTTGGTTTCTACTATTATTTTTCGGACGGTTATGCACTTTTCCAATTAGAGCGTTTTCACAGTATAATATTCGGAAACCTCAGGTCTGTCTATACATATCTACTAACCATCTATAGGTTTGTCTAGAGTCGGTGGTTAGCGTACCTGTGACCTAGAACTACACTCGCAACTTATATAAGTTTCTAATAAATTTCTTGTATTTACTAATTAAGGGACACGAAATTAAAATTGATATGTTCCTGCTGAACAAAATTGAAAGAACAGCTAGGCGTTCGCGTTCTGCACCCAGTCAAACAAGTCTGAGTTTGTTAAATAACAAATGGGTTTCGTATCCTATAAAATTGAACTTTCTTTCACGAATGTACTGGGTGTCCCATTACAATAGTCCAAAACCAGAAACGTATTTTTGGTGGAAATGGAGTTTTCGTCTAAGTAGGCGATTTTCATAAAGCTGTATTGTTCAGGAAAATTTCCATAGTTTGGTATTTTTTTAAAATTTTCTATGGGAAATTTTGGAATTAATTGTTTTCGAAATAGCCGATCGGAGGCTACGGTTTTCGTTGAAAAGAACACTTTCCTTTGACCGGCTGAATCGAGCTTTTTTTTTTTTTTTTTTTTTTTTTTTTTTTTTTTTTTTTTTTTTTTTCTATACATATCTACTAAACATCTATAGGTTTGTCTAGAGTCGGTGGTTAGCGTACCTGTGACCTAGAACTACACTCGCAACTTATATAAGTTTCTAATAAATTTCTTGCTGGTATTTACTAATTAAAGGGACACGAAATTCAAAAATTGATATGTTCCTTGCTGAACAAAATTGAAAGAACGAGGCGGGCAGTTCGCGTTCTGCACCCAGTCCAAAACGCCAAGTCTGAGTTTGTTAAATAACAAATGGGTTTCGTATCCTATAAAAATTGAACTTTCTTTCACGAATGTACTGGGTGTCCCATTACAATAGTCCAAAAACCAGAAAACGTATTTTTGGTGGAAATGGAGTTTTCGTCTAAGTAGGCGATTTTCATAACAGCTTGTATTGTCTCCAGGGAAATTTCCATAGTTTGGTATTTTTTTAAAATTTTCTAAAGGGAAATTTTTGGAATTAAAATTGTTTTCGAAATAGCCGATCGGAGGCTACGGTTTTGCGTTGAGAAAGAACACTCTCTCCTTTGACCGGCTGGAATCGAGCTTTTTTCGTTTCCAGAGGACTTACCAGATGTCCTACGGTGGGGAAATCTCTCGCGTTAAACAAAAACTTTGTTCGTGGGGTTTTCCAAATTCTTTGCAAATCTCATTTTTTCAGAACTTTTCAAAATTTTAGAATACTATATTTTTTAAACGAAATGTTACTGAGGACCGACCAGAGTGTCGGGGGTGGTGGCTTTGAAGCCTTGTTAGAATTTCATTAGCTGATGGAGCATCGAGATTCTTTCAAGGCTGGGCTCAGTACTCGGGGTGGGATAATGGGTGTTACTGCTTACCTGGAAGAATATCTTTAGTATCGGCTCGAAAGGCTTTCAATAGTATTTCTGTTCTTTAGGAAAAGTCAAAACCTGTCAACTTGAAAATATTTATTTACTATGTGTCTTTTTTTGTTTTTTCGTGAACAACTTCTATATTTAACATTGAACAATAATAAAAATGAAAACAAAAGTAACATTCACCTCCCCAGTAATTGTTCCAACAGTGATAAGAAAAACAAGAACAATTACTCTTCTTCCTTCTCGACGTCCAATACACAAAGCCCCGAAACGGGTCGGTGAAGAATGGTTCCATTTGAAAATTTCACGTCCACCACCCTTATCTTGCCATCTTTACCGGGATAAACCACTCTTCCTTTTGGCCAAATATTCCTCGGACCATTTGAATCTACCACCACCACAATATCATTTTCCTGGACTGATCTGTTTTCTTCGAACCACTTACTTCTTTTTACAAGAAATGGTAAGTATTCTAAAGTCCACCTCTTCCAAAAAAAGTCTGCCAATTTTTGTGAAGCCCTCCATTTTGAAAGAAAATTCAGATCCCTTTCTCCGGTGGATGTGCAAGATAGAGCAGCATAATGTGTTCCAATCAGAAAATGATTAGGTGTCAAAGTCTCAGAGTCATCAGAGTCGACAGATACGTGAGTCAATGGCCTGGAATCAATTATATTTTCGACTTCAGCAAATACTGTTCGAAGAACGTATTCTCGTGGAAATCTAGTTGTCAACATTTCCTTCATAATTTTCTTCACGGATTGTATCAATCTTTTCCATGCTCCTCCCCAATGTGGAGCTGACGGTGGATTGAAAATCCATTTGATGTTTTTTATACTGCAGAATTTGGTGATTTCTGTCTGATTTAAATTCATCAATGCTATATAAAGTTCTTTTTCTGCTGACTTGAAATTACTTCCATTATCGCTGTGGATTTCTCCAGGGAATCCACGTCTACAACCAAATTGGCGAAGTACATGGATAAAACTGTCTGTACTGAGATCATGTGCAATTTCCAAATGTATGGCTCTTATCACCATACACGTAAAAATCACCCCGTATCTTTTTTCTCTGCTTCTTTTCACAGCAACATTGATCGGTCCGAAATAGTCCACTCCGGTTTTAATGAAGCACCTTACTGTAGGTTCCAAACGACATAATGGTAGTTGTCGTCCCATGATGGGTGTTTTTGGCAAAACCTTTCTGTTTTTACACATTTGACATGATTTCTTCATGTCTTTAACTGCTTGTCGAATATGTAAAATCCAAAATGTTTTCTTAAATTATTGATGACCGTTTCCTGGCCATGATGGAATGCCTGTTCATGATAAAAATGTATAATTAATTTTGTCAACTTATGTTTCGGATCCAAAATTATGGGTTTTTTCATGTCTTCGTCGGCTTGTCTTGAATTGTTCAATCTTCCTCCTAGTCTTATTATACCGTCTTTGTCCAACTCGCACGAGAAAGTATGAAGTCTGCTAGATTTGTGTAACAACTCATTTCTTTTCAGTGAAGTTAATTCTTCGTAGAATGCGTCTAGTTGAATCTTTCGGTAGATGAGCTTTTCCGCATTTTGAATTTATGAGACCATGAGTTCTCCAGTGTTTTTATCACTTCCTCGGCAATTTTCAATGAATCTAAGCATCCATGCTGTGGCTCTTCTAATACGATTCCATTTTGAAAATCTCTGTGGGTCAGGAACTATCAAGTCTTCCTTGAAGAAGTTTACAAAAACGTAATCATTTTTTATTTCCAAAATATCTTGATTTCTCTCGCCTGACTTCATAGGTATTTCTTTGGGCCAATTTTCGATTTTTTCGCTCAAAAATTGAGGACCAAATAACCATGTACTCCTGTCAGAAAATCGAGGGGTTTTATTCTTTTCGTCGCTTCATCCGCAACATTTTGTTTTGATGGTACGTACTTCCACTGTGTCATGTTGGTCAGTTCATGTATCTCGGCCAGTCGCTGAGCTACAAAAACTTTAAACCTATGAGCTTCAGATCGAACCCATTGTAACATAGTTTTTGAATCTGTCCAGTATATAACCTGAGATATTTCAAACCTCAGAGTAGAGCTGAGTGAGTGCCCCAGTCGTTCCCCCATTAAGGCTGCTTGCAATTCCAACCTTGGGATGGATACAGGCTTCAGAGGTGCAACTCTTGTTTTTGCACTCACAAAGGCTGTTCGAATTTCATTTCCCCTTTCTATCCTCAGATATGCAACTGACGCATAGCATCTTTCTGAGGCATCTGAAAAAAACATGTAATTGGATAGTACCACCATCTGTATCTAATCTAAAATACTGTCGAGGAACTCTGAAATTGTAAATAGTCATTGATCCATAAAACCCATTTGTCATTCAAGTCATCGGTAATTTCGTCATCCCAATAGGTTTATTTTTCCAAATTTCCTGAAGTAACACTTTTCCATGAATAATAAAAATTTTTATGAAACCAAGTGGATCGAAAATTGACATGACGACCTTGAGTACCTCTCTTTTTGTTGGACGTTGTTGATTATACAGAATATGTTCATTGACTTTATGAAATTTTGTTTGAAAGTCAAAAGTGTCCTCTTGGGGGTTCCACCAAGTTCCTAAAATTCTTTCCATTCTTGTTTCCGCATGGCTTGAAGATCCAACCCATTTTGAGCTACCAGTTCCTCGTACATGACACAATCCTCGAGTCATCTTGCTGCTTCACTTGATTATTCGTCCATTGAATATATAAAGGATGCTGAGGTCCATCAAGTTCCAATTGGTCAGCTAAACCCTGGTCAATCAAGGTCACAGTCGAGGCATCATCTAAAAGTGCATAAGTGTTCAGGGATTTTTCACCACGATTTAATGTCACGGGTACAACTTTCAATAATACATTCGTATTTGTTGAAATATGACAGTTGATTTCGGATTCATTTGCGTTCATACGATGAATATCATTATTTTCTGAAATTTCAGTTTTATGTAAAAGCTGATTATGGGGTTTAGAACAATTATTTATTCCACATATCTTAATTTTCCTATTTTTATTATGGAATGGTATCAAACAAGAAAAAACCCTTTAGATGAACTAATTCCACCTTTCGTCTATTGTCATGGATTTGAATTTAGAACATTTACTGAGATGGTGTAGTTCATTACCACAACATATGCATCTTTCATTTCGTACAGGTGAATCAGTGGTTGTCATCGTAACGTCTTTTTTGACTAGAGTTCTTTGTTTGAATTTATGGTTGTCAGTTTTGAAATCAGTCGTCACTTTTGGCAGAATAATTTGACAAGCAACGGATGCTTTTTGATCCAACCATAAACTAAACTCAACCAACTTATCATTTTGTGTAGTTTTATTCGAGATGTGTTCGATCCATTCAATTTTCAGGTTTGTGGTAAGTTTACTTAAAAGTTCCGCTGACCGGACCGGGCTTAGGAATTATTAAAACCCTAGCGGCTGCAGGTGTCATATAAGGTGGTACACATGACAGTACACTTTGTACATTTTTCTTGTTTACCGATCTGCATGACGGAAAAACAGGTGTCAGACAGTGGCGTAGTTGGTAGACTTTCCAAGGGTTTATTAAAAACGCCGCCAACCCCCTTTTTATGATATTTTGGAACAAGCTATTGGTTGACACACCCACTCCCATTTCAATATGGCTGCTGCTGCTTGGCTATTGGATGGCGGCCGGCGGCTATCACCACTCCACGACCTATCACAGCTCTCCCAACCCCCACTCTCAATCACACACTCCCATCCACAACATGGCTGCCACCATTGCGACCAATCACAGACCACTCACCCCCAACCTTTTTCCCTACCCACATACTCCCACCCCTCTCATAAAACCGCCATTTTTTCCCAAACCCCTCCCACAACAAACCGCCCATGACCGCCACCATCATCCCTACCCCCACCTTCGCCGAAAACCACCCGCTCGCCAAAACCCACCCCAAAATAGGGGTTGCGCCAGAACCCCCATAGTTTATCAACTAAAAACTATGTTTCAATATGCAATAACATCCTTTAATTGAAAAAAAAAAATTCTCAAATTATCAACACCGACCATTCATAATTTTTATTTATTGCAAACATGTTAACCTTTCCGTTTCGTTTAGAAATTAATGAGCAAATTTTCACAAAACAAAATTTATTAAAAATCTAATGAACATTGAACAGTTGATAACCTTTTAATTAGTTAATGTCTGTCTTGTATCATTTCAGCGATGCATTTAAATTAATAATACCATAATAATTCATTTTGTAGTAATAATTCAACGAACATTATTAGCTCCTTCAATTTACTAACGCCTCAACATATTTGCCTTCTCTTTCAATACAGGTAATTGTTCTATCACGAAAGTTTTTCAATGCCCTTCTAACCATAGCCGGATTAATACTCTGAACGCATTCTGTAATAACTCTTTCCAAATGAGCAACATCTGTAAATGGCCTTTGAAGATACATCTTTTCCTTTAGGTAACCCCACAAGAAAAAATTGAGTGGCGTCAAATCGGGAGACCGAGGAGGCCAAGAAATTTCAGAAAACCGATGAATAAATCTTCCATTAAAATGATTTTTGAGGTATTGCCTTATATCTAACCTACTGTGGCATGGGGCACCATCCTGTTGGAACCATATTTGTTGACGTTGAAGGAAGGGAAAATTATCAAGAAAATCGTCTAATTCATTCTCTAAAAAGAGCAAATAACGGTCGCCATTCAAAGATTCAAAAAAAAAAAGGTCCAATTATTTTATTTCGGTAAATTCCACACCACACATTTGTTTTGAATGCATACTGGTCCCGAATTTTGATGGTAAAATTTGAATTAGTATCATTCCACCAACGGCAGTTTTGGCTATAAATGGGTTATCTTCTAACATTCCTTGGATATTACAACAAAATTCAAATCGTCTATCATAATCTGCTGGTCTTAACGTATGAATAAATCGGGGCTTGTATGGGTAAACTTTTTCTTTTTTAAAATTTTTGAAACCGTATCTTTGTTAATAGGATTTTGCATCGAAGCTGCCCTTTCTCGCAAGGATATTTTAGGATGTTCGATTGCTGAAATCATTACTTCAAATTCCATGTCATCATTGGCAATCCGTTGTTGGTGTTTGTTGCAGAATTTATTCTTTACATCTCCAGAAGCCTTAAATTTTGTTTTTCTCTGGGTGCCGGTAATTAAAAATTTCTGCAGCTTCACGATAAGTTTTATAATTCTCACCCACAATTAACATAATTTCAATTTTATCTTCAGTACTTGATGTTGCTGGCATTTCTACCAAATTTTATAATACTTTCTACCAAATTTCGCTAAATACAACTGATGTTTTGAATGTCACTGTCAAACATTTTACTGTCTGACTTTTCTTGTCAGAGCATCCTAGGACATGTACAATAATCACAGTTACATTTTCGTTGTTATTGTATCTCTACAATTGAAAAAAAATTAAAAATAATCGTATCTCTACAATAACAAAATATCTCTGTTTCGAGAAATAAAAAAAATACTATGAATTAATGCTACTGCATATTTGAACGTGATTTTTAATTCCGAACAACTTTTCACAATAACAATTTTTGACATTGTGAAAAATAATGTTACTTTACTCTTGAGTAAAATTCATATTTATTGACATACCTCGTATAAGATTGATAGAATTTGATATATGATGGTTGCATCTTGGCTTTCAGACCATTCAGAACTTTTTATGAGGAACAATTTTTTTTTCGTAAAATCAATAATGAAAAAGTTTTCCATATGTAGCCAACTTAAGCAAACTCACTGCATATTGTGGTTGAACTGGAATTTTGCTGGAAATTTGCACTTTATTTAGAAAACTCAGTTTATTTTTGACATATGTTCATATTTTGATCAATGAATATATGCATGTTATCTTTCCAGAGTTTAAGTACTTAAATCATTGTATTGTCTATGCATTCATATTGATTATTAATGTACATGTGTAGTACCTTCTCATGAGTTGAGAGCTTAATGTGAGTTTGAAATGTTGTAGTGCCTAGTACACATGCACTTATAACAGGTAGTTATTACCTATTTATTTTTGGAGTTAGAGAACTCAAAGTAATTTTTTGGTGTGCATATATCTACGTCATGGTGATGCATGGGTATAATATTTGGTGGGTTTAAGTACTCAAATTACCTTGTGCGTATGCATTTATCTTGTCATTGGTGTATTACCTTTTGGGAGCTTGAAAGCTCGTATCGTGTTGTATAGGTGCATCTGAGTTAGTGGGTACTTCAAATGTTCCAGCAGAATTGGGGTCAATTTTCATGCTCCAGTGAAATTAGGTTCATTTTTGGACACAGTAAAAAATTTGGATTTAGACATCTTACCGCAAAATTTTTGCCATGGACTCTTTGAAAAGGTTTATTTCTGAGCACTATAGTTTACGCAATTGAATTTATTTCAATTTTTACCTTTACTCGTTTAGTCTGCTACAGTTGCAGAGAGTTGTAGTTTTAGTTGGTACATACCAAAACTAATTATTTGAACCTGTTCAAATTCCTTTTTTTTTTGCTTATCTCATTTAGGTTGTCATGAGTATAACGAGTAGAAGCTTTAACTTGTGATTATTGAAACTTACTTAATTTTTTTCGAATTATCAGTACCTTTCACCCATCTAGCCTGTCAGTTATACAGGGGGAATAGGAAGCTTAGTAAATGCTATAATTCACATATATGATTTTTATCATTTTTGAGAAAAATATTTTGATATAAAAAATTCCAAAGCGCTGCTTTAAAAAAATCTGCGGAGAAAGGAGGATGTGTAACGATATATCTGTTACATTACTTATTGATATACTCAGAGATACAAAATAATTAAGAGTAGCTCAAGTTATCTCAATTAACTCCAATCTAAGAATCACTATTGGAAATTTTGGCGCCATCTAACGGCGAACAGTCATTAGAGTTGAGAAGAAGATGAGCGAACGCGAAGCATCTGACAGGACGATCGTATTAAAAGAATGCATCGTGCATTTCTCGGCAATTCGTGCAATTCACATTATTTATTATCCATTTCTATATTTTCCTTTTTGTAGAATCCGTTTTTTTTTCTACTTTACTTTATCTAACTGATCTGTGCCAGTAATTGTATCAAATTCTTCCTTTTTCAGTATTTATGATTGTTATTCAATATTATTGTTTTCTTTGTTTCCTCTAATATTTTCTCTCATTGATATATTTTTCCTTTAAGTTTATTCTCCATCTTATTTTATTCAAGTATTTCTGAAATCATACCTATCTATCATTTTTTTTTCCATACTACTATAATTTATTATTCCGTAATTTTTATTTTTGTTATTTATCTCTCTTTCTGTGGAATCTTGCTTGTTTTATTACTGCAAGCATATTTTTTATTTCACAAATTTTCAATTGAAATTTTATGTTTAACTATTTTCTTCTTCATGAATCTAATTTTTTTTTGTTTTTGATCGTTATATTATTCAAATTCTTTTCTATTTTTATATTTGACATTTTGCTATCCCTTATTATTATTTCTTTATTTGTATCGCTTTGTTTCATCTAAAAATTTTTATTAACCCTGTAAATGTCATTCTTTTCCATTATTATTATTTTTTATTTATGTTCTTTTATTTTAATTCAAAACTTTTATTAGCCACGTACATGTCATTCATTTTTATTATGAATATTTTATCATTTTTGTCACCTTTTTGCATTTCAAAATTCATTTTTGCCATGTTTCTGTTTTTTTTTTTTTTACTTTATTACTTATTTTACCCTTTTGCATGTCATAATTTTTATTAATTTTTTTTTTGTTATCAAGATTCATTTTTATTTTTGTATTTGTTTATCATTTTTATCTAATAAATTGTTACTATCATCTGTTTTTTGTATAACTATTCCTTCCTTATTATTTTGCTAACTATTTGTTTCCAATTTTTTATGCATTTCTAAAAAATTCTTCTTTATTTTGTTGAGATTTTGATTGCATTTTATTTTCCATCCTTCCCATATTTTCTTTCATATCTTCAATTTTTCCTCTCAATTCATTCTGCATACTTCTCATTTTTTTTTTCACACCCTTTATATTATCTTTTATTACATCATTCATTCTTTCTTCCATTCTTCCCATACTTTCTCTCATTCCATCATTCATTTTCTATATTTGCTCTTTCATTTCACTTTTCATAATTGCCTGAATTTTCTTTCAAATCTTTTATTTCATCTTTTATACTTCCCATATTTTCATCAATTTTTTCTGAGTTTACTTTTTTTTAAATTTCTTTTATCAAAATTTTGTAATAACTCTCCTTTTTTTTTTCCCTTCCTTCTTCCTATCACCCCTATCTCTACCTTCTGCACTTCTTCCAAACGAACTTTTTTACCATCTCTCAAATCCTTTTACTTATATAAATATGACAATGCAAAAATTCTAAAATATCAACTTTATATTTTCCCTGTATAATATTTTTGATTTCAAACAAATGTTTTTCTTTGCCATTTCTATAAATTTTACTCTTGCTTCTAATTATTATTTTGGCAATTCAGCTCCGCGTTGGGCGACAGTTGTTATGATTTAACAATTGTTGGCCAACGTTACTGTTTTTTTTCACGTTGCTGATATCAATATCGCCCTTATTCGCCTTATTCGCCCCGCGTTGCGGCGCCAATTGTTATGATTGGTTATTTATATGATTTTGAATTCGTATATATTTTTGGTGAATTTATTTCACAGATTATAATTTCTGAATCCTTATCATATCAAATAAAAACTCCGGCTATGTTATGTTACCTTCCTCTTTTTCAACCTCTTTAACCTTATCCCAGCTCAGTCAGGTACGCCTATGAACATGAGTCACTCCTTCTCAGCAGTCGATTCCTGCGATCTGTATTGCCGACCTGGCACTAACGATTCGATAAGAAAAGCTGTTCAGTGGAGAAAAGTGAGGTTAGAAATTGAAAAATAAACACCAGTTGCAGAGAATAATCAAATTGGTTGGTTTTTTATTCAAATCAAAACTTATAAATACCCTACTCTGCGATAGCTACCTTATACTAGCAAACAATGACATAAAATGGTGCAATATGGATGTTTGTGACAATGAAAGTATTGAAGAAGAAAGTTTGAACTTATTATCAGTCCTTTGACATGGAATTTCATATGAAAGTTCACCCAAACAAAGTAACCAGTGATTTAGACACGCAAAGTTATTGGTTTGCACTTTGATGAGTTCAGTTATCGAATACCTTGTGGCTGCTTTTCTGTTGACGTTTCCAATCCCGTGGACGTATTTCTGGGATCTCAATGACAGCTTACTTGCTCTCCATCCAAGATTTATCCTCTAGACCAGGTAGGTGGAATTTTCAATAACTATGTACTTCTTCTGTTCAGCCTTTCAAGAATTTTTCTTCGTTCGGGAATTTTATAGCAGGTTTTCTTATATTATCTATGAAAGCTTCTTCTAAAATGTTGTACGTGGCTTCACCTTTTGAACTCTTTACCAATCTCCTTCCCAACTCATTATCTCATTCCATGGTAACACTCACAAATGTTTATTTTTTCACAGATTTCCGAATTTGTATCACCTCCTACCTAATTATTTGCTGTTCTGATTAATATTGATGATTTTATGAATGATATCTAATTCTAACTCTCACATACTATTAACAAACTCATATAAAATTATATTTTTTCAATTTCTGCCATTACATTTCATTGTATATCATCACTTTTTCCACACAAACTCTCTTGAATCCCATTGGTGGGATTCCTGTTTATGTGAATTGTCATACGGATGTTCAAAACTTATATATCTGTTGATCTTGCTTTAATTCAATGTTTGCTGTAAATTTCAATTTTGACATGATTCAATTGTGGATTTTCATTAGATATTTGGTTGGTCATATACTTTCGATAACAGGACTACTTTAGGACTGCCCTCTTAATACATACGCATCGACTAGAGCATAGTATAAGGTTCTATAGTAGTGAAAAAAAGTAAAGAAAATTGTAAAATAACATAGCATTAACGATGATAATAAAAATAACTAATAATAATTATAAGTTTGATTATTTAACAACATTGCTCAACATAACAGTATATATATATATATATATAAATATATATATATATATATATATATACATATATATATATATATATATATATATATATATATATATATAATGTTTCACGCAGAAGTATGGGATTTTCTCTTCATATTTTTTATAACAATTATCATTAATAATATCATAATGGATAATAGAATGACACATGTAATGTGAAAATTTTGAGAAGTACATCAGTAGCTTATTGTCTTAGAGGCATGTTGGGGGGGTTCGTTGATTCTATTCAATTCACTACATCTCCTTCCGTTCGATCTTGGAAATGAGTCTATTGGACGTTTCGTTTTTCGGTATTGCTATCGAAATTACTTGTCGTTTACTTTCGTAGTACTCATTGTTTGCCAATTTCATCTGTTGCATTCTTGTTTGATATTATTCATATTGAAACAAACAAACATATGTTGCACTCCTTGCGGAACATTGACATATAGCACATTATTCTAGTTTGCTACTCTTTAGAATGGCTATATTGTGTGAGTGGAATTCGCCTGAATGGTTATGATGTTGTTGGAGGTACTCGTGAAATTTGATATCTCTATGGAGTTTGCGTACTTGTCTGCTAGATTTTTCAACTCTAAGTCTGTATTCTTCAGAGGACATTTTGATAATATCCAGCTTTTTTTCTCAATTGGCATATTTTTCTGCTGATCTCATCGATGAATGAGGTGGGGGAAAGTAGCATTGGAATATCATTTTTGTTCATTCAAAACGCTGTTTTTCGACGATTCTTGACGTTTTGAAGTAAGTACATTGAAACGTGGAATTCCCTCTTCTCAGAGTACCAACATGCTGAGATATTACAATGAATAACGAAGTTAGCTCCCAGTGCCTTTTTGGCATATGAAAATGCTTAATTGACGATGAGACGAATCCATTGAAACTAAAAATTCCCTTATCGGATTTCAATCAGTGGTCACTTTCGGTTTATAAGATTATGATGGATTTAGGTATAATTCCATGTCGTGGTTACGAATTAATATATAGTTTTGTTATTTCATGTGATTTCAAGCATGTAAATTGTGATTTATCGTTCTATGATAAAATTGTAGGGTGGAGAATGATGAATGAGTGTTCTTCTTCAATTCGACATCACTTGCTATGCTAGGCTTTGAATCGAAATTTTTATTTTTCGAATCCTGTTTCTTCAAGTGTGGAACTGCTTCAGGTACATCGATTCACGTTAACTCGTTGGAAATTAAATGAATCGGAGATGTTGACTTTTCTGATATCAAAAATTCATGTTCCTCCTTCGAAATGACGACAGCAACCTACTGTTTCGATCCCAGGTTTCAGCATTTTTTTTGCTGAAAAATGCCTGCTTCACTCGCTGAATTTTCATTTTCACGATCTCCAGTGAGAGTTGTCTGCTGTAACTCCAACATTAACGGAGTTAGCTTCCTGAGCCCTTTTGGCATCGAAAAATGCTTTATTATGATTCTTGACATCGAGACAAATCCATTGATGTCAAAATTTCCCTCATCAGATTTCAATCAGTGGTCACTTCAGGTTTATGATATTTTGGTGGATTTGGGTGTAATTCCATGCCATGGTCTAAATTCAAGTAATTTCAAGAATTCAAATTGTGCTTTATCGTTCTATGATGAAGTTGTAGGGTGGATCTTGATGAATTTACAATCTATGGGTGTTCTCTTCAATTTGACACCTCAACTGCTATGCTAGGACTCAAACTGATATTTTTAAATCGTGTTTCGAAGGCCAAAATGGTTCGTGTACATCGATTCACGTTAGCTCTTTGGAAATTAGCTGAATCGGTGACGTTGACTTTTTTTATACACCCTGTATACAAAATTTATGTGGATTTATATATTTTACATAATTGGAGCCACTTTGTATATATGATATCTGTTTTTTCTTTAAGAGGCCATGTTTTTTTCTCGACCACGTTTTTTCCTCAAACTACAGTCATGTTTTTTCTATAAGCGTCGGCGTTTTTTCTATATGCGGCCATGTTTTTTTCTATAAGCGGCCATTTTTTGTTTTTTTCTATGAGCGGCCATGTTTTTTTCTATAAGCGGTGGCCTTGTTTGTTTCTATAAGCGTCTGCCATGTTTTTTTCCTCAAACGGCAGCCATGTTTTTTTCTATAAGCGACGGCCATGTTTTTTTTCCTTAAACGACTGCCATGTTTTTTTCTATACGCACCGGCCATGTTTTTTTTCTATAAGCGTCGGCAATGTTTTTTTCTATAAGCGACTCTCACGTGGGGGTCTCGACGGACCACCTCTGCATCCTAGTCGCACTCTCCAACACAGCAGACAACGCATCGATAGCGCCGCGCCTGCGCAGTGAAATAGTGTTCTATAGTGACTCACCTTCTACTACTGTGGACTATATTGATAGTTTCGGAAACCACCGACCTCGAATGGAACTAGTTAGGTACTTGGGTAACGTACAAATATTTTAAAATAATAATGTTTATCAGACATACAATCAAAGCAAATAAACTAACCCAAAAATATTGTTTCATTCAAACCCAACTCCCATTTGAAAACAATCAGTCATATTCATGATACTGGCACTAATAAGTCGTTCTACAAAGCTTTCTACTGATTTCTCCGATCCAATTGGATCCTGATGTGGAATAAAGTTTGGTTTTACTGAGTTTCCACTCGTATAATAGTATCCCAAACATTGAAAAAGGCACACAGTATTACTATTACGAAAAAGCTGATAAAACAGATAAGAAAAGTATTGATATACCTGTTGGAGCTTACGAAATTGAAGATTCAATATTATAAAAGTCAGAACAATTCACCTAGACACTAATATTACGCCTGGAGCTTTTCACAACAACAAACCGTCTCATGCGATATATGAACTTGCCATTGACGCTGATCCCGGATACGCTATTGACGAAACACCTCATCACCTCATATATCTGCCGATTTCACGTAGAGACGAAATTAACCTAACACTTTCAGAGTATTCGATCAAAATTTCCAACTAATCTATTTTCAAAAGCAAGAAATCATAATCTGGATGGAAAAAAATAAATGGTATTCACTATCCATAAAAGTAACTCATCGTTCTTTGATTATTCAGTCTTCAAAAGACCTTCAACTACACTCAACTGAATCCAGATAATATGTTATTCCTCAAATCACTTGGTTATAATGTTAACGTCCCATTTGTTCAACATTTTTCGAAAACCCAACCTCGATGAATCCATACAAAAGGCGGAATAGAGAACTTATTACCCGTACGTCAAATCCTTCGGAAACTAGACCAATCAATAGAGATTTGTTCGTGACAAAAATACTACCAGGAAACCGACTGTGCCATCATACGAAAGACGGTCCGTAGTTATATCCTGATATGTTTCCCAATCCCAACTGTCATTGCTTGATTTGTTATAAACATTTAAAGCGTTTTTTTAATTTTTTTATCGTTTTATAATAGTAACTTGAAAACAAATGAAGCAATCTCGATCGGATTATCAGTAAGGGAGAGAACCCCGAAAAACCGGAAAAAATCTGCGTTTTTTTTTCAAATTCATAACACCGCCATTTTTCAAGTTTTGAAGCAGGCTCTCCACGACATAGTAGTGATTGATATGTACTGTATGTGTGAAAAACTCAGGCACTGTTGGGTTATTAGTTTTAGCATAAATTGCAATTTGATTTTTTAATGCACTTTATTGCAGCAGATCTGGATGCGTCATTAAGTGGTCCGATTTCAATTTTTCTAAAAGATTTTGAGAGTTGAAGTATAGTACTACCAAATGAATATTCTCATTTTGCGTTGAAATGCTGAGAAATAGGTGAGAAATACTTGCAATGATGTTATTGAAATCACAATCAATCAGGCTGATGGTTGTGACATTGTTTGATAGCCTTCTGCATATCACTGAAAAAATCGAGAAAACGAATGGTGGGCGTGTCACTTTCATAAACAACGCTGGTGCTCCTTATTTCTATCTATCAAAATGTAAGGAATCAGAAGTTGTACGTGAACCGGAATAATAAGTACTGTCGAAATTATCTGTGCTACAACTCTGAAGATTCAAAGTTGATGACTGTGGCTGTGGGGAGCAACCCTGATGAACCAAGTATTATGAATGCTGCTGGTTTAACATTCAGTATGCTCATCACTTTGAAACATATACTGAATATGTTCAACGATTATCGATATGTATCTAGTGGTAAACACACTATTCGATTGGTACGAGTTGGAAATAATAACAACTGTTTCGAAATTACTGAACCGGATGTTCCAAAGGAAACAAAGTTTGAAATCACAAACATAGAACTCAAGGTTATGAGAATTCATCCAAGTGATCCAATCGAATTACAACTTTTGAAAGGTATTAATGCTGGTACCTCCATTTTGATGCCACGTAGAAAATGGGGGTTGTCTTTGTTGCCGACTCTCACACCTAATGCCAACAATGAAATACGTGTTGTCAAAACATCTTTATTTCTTGAAAGGCCTCGATATGATATCGTATGCGTTCGAACGAATCGTAATTACGATGAACTTAATAATGATCCTACAAAATTGAGTTATGCGAATGTAACAAATATATCATCAACTCTGAACGGTGAAAACTATCCAGAGGTGATTTTCCGCAATTTTACGCAATTCGGACCGAACTATAAGAATTCTGATCAGCTCAGTTCGCCATTGAAGTATTCTGAATTTGTAAAAAGAGCTCTGTTTGTTATCGATTGTTCAAGAAGGGACGAAAGCATTAAAAGTTCCAGCGTTGATATTAACTGGAAATAGAATAATCTGAAGGTTTTCCCGCCAATACTCGAGCTTATTGCATAATCATACATGACACTATCATCGAACATTTCCAACCAGCGAAACCATAAAAAAATGGAATTGGTTTTGTTTTCAATCAGTTAGTTGAGAGTCATCATGAAAGTAGCATTCGTAGATATCCAAGGATTTGTTATCGAACAACGCTTTTGTCCTAAAGAAATTGTCATAAGGATTGGACCTTAATGCAGCAACTTTCCTCTACTTTTCTGAGTAAAGAAGATAAATGTACTGTGATGTATTTAGAAAAAAACGTTCATGGGTTAAAATATTCTTCCGTTTTCGTGAAAGAGCATTAACTGAAGGACATTCTTAAGAAGAAATTATATGATGCAGATGTTATTTATTTGGGAGGCCATCAAAAGAAAGATTTCTTGATTTATAAGCTACAGCAGTTGAACTGCAGAGCAAGAGTGATTAATTTGGAAGAATATGATAACATACCATGGCAGGTTCCTGTTTTCGCAGACAACGTTCCCTGTATGAACTACTCCAAAGGACTTTTATTCAATTGCAGTCTTGATAATGTTGATACTCAATGGCTTCAAAATATACTACCCAAACGATTTAATAAATATTTTTATAACCAAAGTTAACAAACGTTTGATATTCGTAAAACCCATGATGGTTGGATGGAAGAGCAAGCTCTGCAATGATGTTTCATGCGCAGATATTGAATCCTGCCTTTTGTTAGGTTCTATGTACAGAGTATGTAACCTTTCAATAAAAGCATTTATTATTATTATTATTATTATAATAAAAATATGCCAGGTATGGGATTTGATCCCACGCTTTCGTCAGAGAACAGGTTTTTATAGAATAAATTTTTTTAAGATTTATTTTGTGTCGGGTATAGTGCAGGATTTCACCAGGTAACAGCAGGGCAGTTTAAATATTCGAAGGATGTAAATATAATTATAAGTGCATTGATCTCTACCAAACATTTTAATTTGTGAAAATATTGCCATCTGTATATGATACACATATATTAATGGGCATACAGCTATTCCAAATGTGGCTAAAAAAGTATGGAGTGTATTCGGCACAAGTTTCTTTTTACTTTCATTTTTGAGTGACCCGGGGGTTTAAATTCTCTCAGACTCATTTCAATGTCGGCCTTAATATGTCTCAAATATAATCAAATTAAATTTTTTAAATTCATCTCACCAGCGATGGCATCACCTGTTATGCTAGATGAATCATGTATGAATGATTCTACATCTTCTGTAGAATCTCTTTCAGGATAAGGATATGGCATAACGAAGTTTATTTCGACTTGTGGTATGAGTGCTCCCATAACTATTGTGCTGTCTCTCTCAACCTGAAAGTAAAAAATTATATTTGTATCTGTTTACAGTGATCAACAACTAAACTTCCTTTATCATAATCAATACTATTTTATAGGCATATCATTCTATTTTATTTGGGAAAAGTTGTCAAGTTTGCAGTCATACATTAATTTATATATATATATATATATATATATATATATATATATATATATATATATATATATATATATATATATATGTATATATATATATATATATATATATATATATATATGTAGAAATTAGTGGGAAGCAGTCAATGGTAGACCAAGTAATACGATTTCTTCGTTTTTATGTCGAGCTTTCGAATTTTTTTTATTTTCTTCTTCAAGACGTAACTAAAAGTTGATACATGATTATATGATGGTATTACATAATTAGAAGATACTTACTAACATGAAATTCAGAAAAAATATACACAAGAAGAAACATCGGTGTTACAATTTAAAATGAAAGATGACAGCAAATTATGATTACTCAGTCACATGTCTAAATAATCAAAATACCAAATGAAAGAGATACAGAGTGAAGGGTCGAAGGGTCAGATGGAGGTTTTGTCACCTTGCCTACACTGCTCCGTTACCACCGTCGGACATCATCTTTTTTCTGGGTAAGTTCTGACCGCGTACATTCCCTGGAATGGGTGTGGCGGGACGGCCCGATGCAGATGATGTCTGGAGGGGGTCGGGGGCGGATGGGACTTGGCTCCACTTTGCTCCATACTGATCCAGGGTCGAATGGCCAAGACCGTCCGTGCGCGGTGAAGAGCCGCATTCTTCACGAGGTGGCCCCGATTTTGACAGAACACGGCGGATCTAGACTGGGAAGTCGAAAAACATCCCCCCAAAGCCAAGGTTTGACCGCGCCGAGGGCTGCGTGGCCCTTGGGGTAGTAAGTGTCATGAGCGAGTCATCTGGGATACCAGGCCGCCTCCCAGAATAAGAAGGCCTTCCCCCTGCAAGGGGCTCTGCAGGGGGCGACAGCAAAGACCCCATTACTCGTGGGAACATCATGAAAAAACAAAGAAAACTAAAAGTACTGAGACGGCGGACTGAGGGAATACCCCAACCCGCAACTGAGGGAACCAGGACCCTCAATCCTACCGGAGGGAACTCCTAGAGGACCCTCCAACCCCCCAAACTCCCTCTGGACCTGAACAAGGACCAGAGACCATCCAGAGTAGCTCCTCGGAGCACTCTTTCGCTACACCCCCTGAGGTCACTTCACCAGTGACCTCAGAAAACACCCCAATGACAAGGGACTCCATCGAGCACCTCGCCTCCACCTCCAACACCTTCCTACCACCCCACCCAACCCCCCCTCAGAACCCTTTGAATGAAGCCGAGGAACGGCAACGGGCCTCGGTAACAGGCCCAACTTATGTGGGGCCGCAAGGAAAAGGAGGAAGAAGAAACATATGAAAAGGCGGGCGACCTCCTCAACAGAGGCCCCAGACCCACAAAGAGCTGGACCTGCTGCCTACCAAGGAGGTTCTTCCGAAAGAGCCTCCACAAACGAAAGGAATCCTGCAGCCAAAAGGGGCAGGACTCCAGAAACAACCCCAGTGGACTCCAGAAGGGAAGTCAAACGTCCGAGGACCGGTAACTCCGGTCAATGGAGGGCTGACTATTCGCAGATAGCCACTGGGGATAAATCCCTGCAGCTGGTCATCACCCGTGAAAACCAAGCTGAAGTTGGTTTCAGTGAAGACCAGCTGCTAGAGTTTTTTGACGCTGTGGGTGATGTCATTGCGTAAACTGGAATGGGATCCGCACCTCCACAGTTTCAGTCAACCAGACTGTGGCGAAGGCAGCTGTTGGTAACAGCAGCCAACGAAAACTCAAAAGAGTGGCTCGCCAGGGAACTTAAGAACATTATGCCCTGGAAATATGCCACTCTGGTAGTGATGGATCCAGCAAGGCTAAGGCTTCGCCGAGGCTTGATCTGGATACCAGGCAAAAGATTCTTGCCCAACCAGGACATCATAAAGAGACTGGAAAGGCAGAATCCAGGCCTCGCAGGATCATCTTGGAGGATCTGGGAGAGAAAAGAGGAGAAGCATGGTCTTCGACTCGTTGCAGGGTTGGATGATGAATCCATAACCCTACTCAGCAGGGTTAACTTCCAACCCTACTACAGCGCCTCACAGGCAACTGTAACGGTTCTTGAAGGGCCAATGGCCCAACAAAGAACATCCAGGGGAACCGAACCAGGGACCTCTGGAACCCAAACCAGGGGTACCAGACCGGTCGCTTCGGGCCCCCCAATCACAGGAATTTCGAAAAATGCCTCTGATGGGGGGAGCGGGGAGGCAGTGGCTGAAACTTCGGGGGAGGAAACCAGAGGAACCGAAGCGGGCACCCTAGTTTTGCAAGGCGGAGGAACCCCAGCGGGGACCTCCGGGAGAACCATCATCGAAAGAATACCATCACCGATGAGCGAAGAGGGGCGAGGTGCGGAAAACCTCGAAAAAATTATGGAGGAACCCGAAAGGGGACCTCTATCAGACTGAAGCCAGATCCAGCAAGCGGCTAGGGGGGGGGGGCGAAGAAATGGCCAAACATCGGAGGAGCCACTAAAGGAAGGTAAGCTTACAATTCAATGTCTGTTGAATTCCTACAAGTAAATCTACAACACGGGAAATCTCCCACTGCCCTGCTATGCCGAAGGATCCTTGAATGGAAACTGAACATTCTATCAATTCAGGAGCCTTGGGTATACCGGGAAAAGATTAGAGGCATGGGAATGGGCGGAGGAACAGCACACTACTGTGCCTCCGCCGATTCCCCCCACACATGTATATATATATACAAAAGGCATAGAAGTTTTTCCTGTCCCAAGATCCTGTACCAGAGATCTGGTGGCAGTAAAAATACTCGTGCACACCAAAGACCGCATTCGGGAAGTGGTTGTCTGCTCGGCGTACTTTCCGAACGAAAAGGCAGCTCCACCCGAAGAGGTCGAAATGCTGGTGAGATACTGTGAGGAGTCTGGGCTGGGTCTACTCATGGGATGTGACTCGAACGCTCATCACATATTGTGGGGCAACGTTGACACTAATCCCAGGGGTAATACCTTGCTAGAATTCCGCAGCACCAGCAACCTCGTAATAATAAACGAAGGCACGGTAACCACGTACTTCACACCAAGGAGGGAATCAGTGATACACCTCACACTATGTACGCATGACTTACTGAATGAAGTCCAGTCATGGAAAGTGTCACAGGATGAGTCCCTATCGGACCATCGACACATTCTGTTCAAGATAGATAACCCAAACCTATCGGAAAAGAAAGTATACAAAAATCCACGGGCCACCAAATGGGACCTCTTTCGAGAGGAACTAAAAGGCAGACTCGTAGGATTACCGTCAAAGTACGGGAATGAAGCCGAGATAGATACCGCAGTGGGGTACCTAAACAAGGCGATAGCTTTCTCGTACGAAAACAGCTGCCCTCTCAAAGAGAGGGCAGACAATGCAAGAACGCCCTGGTGGAACTCGGAAATCGAGGACCACAGGAGGAAAACAAGAGAGCTTCTAAACAAGGCGAAAAGAACGCAGGTACCACTCCACTGAGACAACTATAGATCTGCCCAGAGAGAGTACAAAAAAGCCATACGGCAATCCCAAAGAGAGAGTTGGCGTGCCTTCTGCGGGAACATTAACACAGCAAGGCTCTGAAAAATCATTTTAAAAGATCCGGGGAAGGGAGTGGGTACACTGTCCCTACCTGATGGGAAAGAAACTACATCAGCGGAGGAGACTTTACAACACCTGATCTCCATACACTTCCCTGAATCAGAACCGACCCCTCTGCCACCCTTGAGGACGAGCCCTATGAGAAAATCTCAGATGGACTACAAAACGGCCTCAAGAGTGGTAACGCATGAGAAGGTGAGATGGGCTGTAAAATCCTTCCCACCTTTCAAATCACCAGGGGAGGATGGCATATTTCCGGCTCTTCTCTAAGAGGGACTGGATAGCATCATCCTCCTGATCATGAGGATATTCCGATCATGTCTGGCCCTGGGCTACATACCAGAGGCATGGAGGCCAGTAAAGATCGTATTTATTCCAAAACCTGGGAAAACCGACTACTCCCAGGCCAAGGCGTACCGACCTATCAGCCTGACATCCTTTCTCATGAAAACCCGAAGGGCTGGTAGATCGGCACATCAGAGAACAATCGCTGCAGTGCAACCCACTGCACGAGCAACAATATGCCTACCAAGCAGGAAAGTCCACGGACACAGCTCTCCACCACCTTGTATATAGGAGTACTGGCCAGTGGACAGTCCGCAATGGGGGTCTTCATCGACACTGTAGGAGCTTTTGACAATACGTCATTTGAATCTATCTGCCACGCTGTGGCGCGGCACGGAATTGATCCCACCCTTATTAGGTGGATCAAAGTTATGCTATCACAACGAGTGGTACCAGCAGAATTGAACGGGAGAACCGTAGCTGCCAAGGTATCAAGGGGGTGTCCACAAGGAGGAGTTCTATCACCCATTTTATGGTGCCTAGTAGTGAACGAGCTTCTTACAGAACTGAATGAGTCAGGACTGTATACACAAGCGTATGCAGATGACTTAGTCATGTTGGCTCAAGACCAACCGGTAAACCTGCTAGGAGAAAACATTATGAAAGCTCTTGGCAGAGTAGAACAGTGGTGTTCTGCCGGGGGGCTGAGAGTCGACCCCGAAAAAGCGGACTTGGTACTCTTCACCAAGAAACACAAAATTGGAACTCTTACAGAGATACTGATCTTAGAAAGACAGCTTCCGTATAAAGCGTCGACCAAACACCTTGGAGTCATCATAGACTCCGAGCTGACCTGGAACGAACAGATTGAAAATCGAACCAAGAAGGCTACCTGCTCCTACTGGGCATGCAGAAGAGCCTTCGGCAACACGTGGGGCTTGACACCCAAAACCCCACACTGGATATACACGGCGATCATTCGCCCGATACTAACGTATGGATCCATCATTTGGTGGACCGGTACTACAAAGGGCAAGTCCAGAAATGAACTTGATAAAGTACAACGACTGGCTTGTCCAGGCATAACAGGTGCCATGAGGACCACGCCTACTAGAGCTCTAGAAGTTCTACTAGGACTACCACCTCTGCACCTTGTCATTGAGCATGACGCCATGCGTGCTGCATACAGACTCAAAGGCGCAAGCCAATGGATCGGTACTGAGGCAGACCATGGACACTCAGCTATCTGGAACAAAGGAAGGATGTCCAGTCCTATTAATGGAAAGAGACAGCACCCCGCCTGTTCTAGATTTTAGAAAAGGACCCCACAAGGGAGTAATGGAAAGACAATGCGCCTGACAGATCCCCAAACCAAGGATCAACCTGGTACACAGATGGATCAAGATTTGGGGGAATGTCCGGCGCAGGGGTCTACGAAGAAGGAACAAAGAGAGAAATTCAGTTCCTTTAGGCAAATATGCCTCAGTGTTCCAGGCTGAAGTATATGCTATGCTCACCTGTGTCCAGGAGAATCTCGACAATAAATGTCGATGGCCTACTGCCATCTACTCGGACAGCAAAGCTGCTATTATGGCGTTAGGCGGAAATAGGAACAATCCAATACAAATCCAAACTGGTGTCCGAGTGTAGAAACGCCATAGAAAGTTTATCGAAAACAAGCAAAGTCAGCCTCATATGGGGACACTCAGGTGTCCCTGGGAACGAGGATGCAGACAGATTAGCCAAGATGGGATCGGGAAAGACCCCAGTTGGACCTGAACCCATCCTGGGAATACCCAGCAGCCTGGTTATCTCAAACATGGAGGAACTGCTACAAAAGCAGTTCCTTAAAACATGGCAAGAGGCGCCAGGCATGAGGCAATCAAAGGTCCACATAAAGGAGCCAAGGAAAAAAATGTCTACAGAGATCCTGTCACTTAACAGACGGGACATCAAGACTGTGACTGGGCTCCTAACGGGACATAATCACCTGAACAGGCACAGGGAGCTCATCGGGATCACAGATGATCCCCTATGTAGATGGTGCCTGGAAGATGAAGAGACATCGTCGCACATCCTCACTGAGTGCCCAGCCTCGGTGCACCAGAGGGAGATCAACCTTGGGAGCATTATTCTGAACCCAGAGGACGTCAAGGAGATTCAGCTGAGGAAGTTGCTGAATTTTGTCAAAGATATCGGCATGCCCAGCTGATTTTCTCAGAACAAGTGGGCGCACAATGGGCCCAAATAGAGAGGCCTACGTGTACGGGGTCTTTCGGAACCAGCCCACCTTGTGCGAAGAAGAAGAACAAGATACAGAGTGAGAATATAAAAATGTAAAAGTATATATAAATATAAAAAATAATAATCATTTCAAAGAGGATTAGGTGTGATATTTGCTTTATGTTTTTTTTACTGTGGTCATCAATATCTGTTCTTCTATTCATTATTTTTTCATTGTTGTTTATATGAACCATTTCAAGAAAGAGACGCTTATTGAGATTTTGTTCATTATCGAGAATTTTGGCATTATTAGAGTCAATTACATGATCTTTATCTATTACATGTTCAGCAAGGCAACAAGATCTCACATTTCTTCTACAGTCACTTTTATGAGAGTTTATTCTATCTTTGAGTATTCTACTTGTCTGACCAATGAATACTTCATCACAGCTGCTGCAAGGAATTTCATAAATTATATTGGATTTATTTTTGATTGGTATAGGAGTTTTTAATTTGAATGTATTTGTGATATAGTTTTCAAACTGGTTTTAGCTTTTTTAACATTGTCTTCATTTTTGAACAATTGTATGAGTTTTGATGTCAAATTATCTATATGTGGTAAAGATTTATAAATTGCAATTTGATCAGTTCTTGGTGATTGGTTTGAATTTAAAATAGAAGCAGATGAGCTAAATAGAATTTTATTAACTAATGATTTCGGATATGAATTTTCTAAAAGAATGTTTTGAAGTTCTTTCAGACACTCATCTCTCAAGGATGGATGAGTGACCTTAAAAACTCTATTTTTGAGGTTATTAATTGAATTGAGTTTGATTTTTATGGGATGGTGTGAGTGAAAATTTATGAAACGATTACTATTTATTGGTTTTCTGTACCATCTAGTGATGATTTTGTTGTTGATGGTTCTGATTAGTTTCAAATCAAGGAATGGAACTGAATTATCGGTTTCTTTTTCGACAGTGAATTGAATATTGGGATCAAAACTGTTAAAAATATTAAGAGTTTCATCAATACAGTTTTCTGGTACAGAAAGGATAAGGTCATCTACATATCTCCTAAGGAAAGGAATGTCGAAAGTGATTTTATTTGTGCAATATTCTAGGAGTTCATCTAAAACGTAACTTGATATTATTGGAGAGATGTTAGATCCCATGGGAGTACCAACAATTTTTTTATAGAATTTTTCATTGAAGACAAGACAAGTAGAGTCAAAAATAAAATCAATTATCTTCATAAACATAATTTGCTGTCATCTTGTCATTTTAAATTGTAACACCGATGTTTCTTTTTGTGTATAATTTTTTCTGAATTTAATGTTAGTAAGTATCTTCTAATTATGTAATACCATCATATAATTATGTATTAACTTTTAGTTACGTCTTGAAGAAGAAAATAAAAATGTTCGAAAGCTCGACATAAAAACGAAGAAATCGTATTAATTGGTGTATAATTTTTTCTGAATTTAATGTTAGTAAGTATCTTCTAATTGCTCACCATTGACTAGCTTCCCACTAATTTCAATACCTATCGCTATATATATATATATATATATATATATATATATATATATATATATATATATATATATATATATATATATATATATATATATATATATATATATATATATATATATATATATATATATATATATATATATATAAACTAGTTGTTAATAGTGGGGAATGCAGCAATATCAAAAAGAAAACTCTTGTAAGTTTGTCCAAGCTTTCGGAATTGATTTATTCCATCATCAGGGAACTACAATTTTTCAAAATATTACATATGAGAGATTACCGTTAAGTGAATTGATAATACTTACAACTCAGGTGAGATTGGATGACACGATGTTGAGTAAAAAATATTTTTTGTCTTTTGACATTATGGTAATAAATAATGAGGAATGTAAAACAGAGAAATGAACTAATGTTCAATTACCACACTTATATGTTGAAAATTATAGATAAAACATGTTAAAATCTCTTCAACCATGTGATTGGAATAAAAACTGACAGGTTAGAAATTGAATTCACATCAGACAGTTATATGTGACATTGACGCATGTCAAGTAATATTTATGGCATCCAGGGTGCCAACTGCGACAGTGGTACCAATTGGTGTGGTTTACTATTCCCTGTGATTGGGTTATAATGAATGTTGAACATGAAAATTATGATATTTATGTTGCTGTGAGGAAAATGAAGTTCAATAATGGATCAAATGTTCAGTTTATAATGTAATTGTGAGAGAGTTTGATCTAGTTGGATTCATGTCTAGTGACAGCAAGTAAGCATAAATCTCACTTTATATAAATTAGATATTTCCTGGCTATTTCAGCCTTTTGAGTTTGCTCACTGATCTTTTGAGGTCAACTAGACTATTTATAGAAAAGAGCACTTATGCAGCTGAGAAAAATTCCTTGAGAACTTCATGATTTTCGAAGTTATGTAAGATAAGCCTGTTCCCTATTTTTCTTTTCAGCTCATGCATTGATAAGATTATGCCACATTCACCGCCAGCTATACCAATCTAACCAAGAGAATAGTACATGTAACGAAATGTTATTACATCCTTTCATTTAGTACCTAAATCACTATAAATCACTAAATTTATTGTGCATATGTCCCTCTAGATATCGGCGCTTGACCAAGAAAATGACTACTGCGTATTTGCACATTTATTACCCTCGCTCTGCCATCGAGACCGGAGCGATCGTTGGATGCTCCTTGCATTTTTTTCAAATTTAAGGTGTAAGCATTGCTTGAGCTGATAAAATAATCTCTTATATGTTTTGACCTTTTCATCATTCCTATAATCATCGCTAATTTGTGGTTGGGTATTTCTCTTCATTATTGCTTGAATAAAATATTCAATAACATATTTTTTCCATAAATTAAACTATGTGTGTGATATTTCTAGAATCAGTCGAAGGAATCCAGTTTTTTATTAAAATGAAACGAGTTTATTCTACCTCTTAGTATGAGCATTTCTCATAGAACATAAAAAATATATACATTACATATTTCGATGCAGAGATTCAAAATTGAGAAGATGGAATGATTCAATGCCAAGGTGATACCAACGCCCCATACGCCCCCAATGAGAGGGTGTTGCCACTATATATTTTTTTTTATGTTCTGGTTCCCACGAAAAGGGATATCCTGTAATGTTCAGAGAACATCGTGGGAACCAGGGGAAAGAAGGTAGGAGTTGGTGTTCTTCTTAAATTTCTGGAGATTGTATGCCTCGGGGAACATCTCCCTAGGCAATGAGTTCCAAAGCCTCGCTGTTCGTTGGATGAACGAGTCTTTGGAAAGTGATGTTCTGCAGGTCTCCAAAGTGACCACGAAGGGGTGTGATGACTGAACTTGACGGGTTAATCTCGAAGAGACTGCCAAAGCAGGAACGATTGTTGATATTTCAGAAGAGCATCGCCCATGAAAATATCTATAAAAAAGAGACAAATCGACAACTTTTCTACGGTGTTCCAGACAAGTGAGCGAGTTTGTAAGCGAGGCATCACCGACGAGACGAATTGCCCTTTTTTGGACAGAATCCTATAGCCTCAGGATATGTTTAGGTGCCGCGCTCCAAATATGGGAACAGTATTCCAGGACAGGTCGGATCTGTGCCTTATAGATCATAAGCAGCTGAGTGGGGGTGAAATAGCTATTGGCACGAAACAAAAAACCAAGTTTTTGGGATGCACTTTTGGCAATGGACCTCACGTGAGGAAAGGTTATTGCTGATAGTAATACCAAGCATCGATATGGATGACTTCAGTGGTATGGTTACTCCTGACAAAGTTATGTTAGGCACAGTGAGATCGGCTTTTCTAGAGAAAAGACATGCTTGTGTTTTGTTTGCATTGAATTCTACCAAGTTATTAGATCCCCACTCGAGAATTGTTGCTAAGTCCATATTTATATTATTAACATTTCTTCCTCGTTCATTTCTGGTTTCACGGGCTGATATAGGGGCCCTGGAAGAGAAAGCGGTATGGAGGGTACTATCATCGGCAAAGCTGTGTACTGGACATGAAGTTGCTTTCAACAGGTCGTTGATGTGAAGTAGAAATAGTGTTGGTGCGAGAATAGATCCTTGCGGAACACCAGCATTTATGAGTAGAGTGTCAGATGAAACTCCATCGACCACTACATGGAGAGACCTGTTTGAGAGAAAACTAGCAAGCAGAGAACACAGCTGAGGGGGCAAGCCATAAGACGGAAGCTTGGCGAGGGTCCCTGGTGCCAAACTCGATCGAACGCCTTGGAGATATCTAATGCCACAGCTAAAGTTTCTCCATACTTTTCAATAGATAGCTGCCATATATGTGAGACGTGAGCGAGCAGGTCACCAGTTGATCTCTGATGGCGGAAGCCATATTGCCTATTGTTGACAATTCCTGAGTCTTCCAGATATTTCATGAGCTCGATGTTGATGGCTTTTTCCATGACCTTTGAAATAATAGATAGCAGTGCGATAGGTCTGTAGTTGCTAGGTAGGGCCTTTTTGCCTTTTTTAGGGACTGGCTGTACTCTTGCAATTTTCTAATTGGACGGAAATACCCCCAAAGTATAAGAGAGGTTGAACAACTTGCAAAGAACAGGTGTTAGTTCGGGGGCACATTTCTTGAGAACAATCGGCGGGATTCCGTCAGATCCACAGGCTTTGTTGGTGTTGAGACCCAGCAAAATCTTTCTGATAGTACGTTGGCGAAAGGTGATCTCGGGCATGTGACTGTCAATAGGTGTAATGTTCGGGGGTTGTTTTCCCGATGAATCCAGAGTGGAATTTCCAGCAAATAGGTGCGCAAAGATATTGGCTTTTTCCTGGGCAGTCGTTGCTAGTGTTCCATCATCTTTGGTTAGAGGAGGAAATGAGCTGGAAGTGAAGTTGGTATGCTGCCTGTTTGGAAGCCACAGCTCTAGAGCAGTTTCTGTCAAACCAGGTCTTATCGGATGATGTTCTTCTTTCGGTATTCGGTATGTAAGTTTGCATCCCCAACATGATGATTTCAGAAATTGCCTCAGCACATCGTGTTGGATCTACTGAAGAGAAACAAACTCTCTTCCATTGAAACGCTGAGAAAAACATACGAAGACCATCCCAGTCGGCCGAATTGTAATGCCACATGAGACGGGGTGGTATTGTGCAGCTCGATGGTAAATGGAAAGAGCATGTTGTGGAGATGAGGGTGTGATCAGAGTTTCCCAAGTGGGGCACAAACTTCTATTCTATACGGGTCAGGATTGGTGGTGAGGAAAAGATCTAGTGTATTGGCAGACTGGTTGTTGACATCAGGGATGCGGGTTGGTAGCTCGACCAGTTGTTCTAGACCATGAGTGATGGCGAAGGCCTCGGCTTGACGACCCGCATCATCTGTTTTGTTAGAGAATTTGAGCCAGGCAGCGTTATGTACATTTAAGTCTCCCATGATTATGGTTTCAGCTGTTGGATGGTTCTCCTGAATGTAGTCCAGTTTGAGTGATAAAAACTCAAAGAGGTCGTTATATGAAGGTTCATTAGGTGATAGGTAAAGGCAGTAGAGGAACTTAGTCAGTTTGGTGTCAGATAGCTTGAACCACATCACATCAAAGTCTTTCGGTTCCAAGCTCTCTTCACGCTGGCATGAAAGGTTAGCCTTAGCGTAAAGGCAGACTTCACCTTTGAACCTGAATCGAGAATGGAGTTCGTAACCAGGACAAAGCATATGGACCTTGTTGGTGGACGAATTTACTTGTGTTTCTGTTAGAGCCAGAATATCCGGTTTTTTCGTCTGTAGGTGATGGTGGACGTCATTGATGTTCTTGTTGAGTCCGCGGATGTTGCAAAAATTAATCTTTAATGTTGAGTCCCCTCTCGCCCGGAAATCCGAATGGAGAGGTATTTTGCTTCCGGAGTGTTCTACTCTAGGAGACTTCATCATTATTACTATTAGGATGCACCTGAAAATAAAGGAGGAATTGGGGAGAAGGAAAGAGGGAGACCGGAAAGTATCGACCGGACACTGAAACATGGAATGATCCATTTCACAGCACACAAAGTCGATATGGTGGTATTTCACCGGGCGATGAGACCATCTTCCACCTTCGGTTATCCTTTTAGTCGCCTCTTACGACAGGCAGGATTTACCATGGGGCTATTCTAAAGCCGACCCCAAACAGCTACTGTTAACGTTCGCCCTATAGCTGTATATTTCGGCCTCTTTATACATTTTTCCCACTTCCTGCCTGAGCTTACGTAAAATGAATGATTACAAATCAATTAAAATACTTGTCTGTCTATCTACCTCGTTGTGGTTTGGTGAAATTGCGAGATTTTTTTTGGCAAAGTCGGTTCTTCATCGCTTTAATTAACTTGTCTATATGTTTTGAACATATTTGTTCAAAAATTTATCTAATTTTAAATCCATTATTGGAAATCAGTGTCTCCTCGCTGATAAATAGGTATTGTAACAGCCCGTATTTCTCTTCCACACCCAGTCTGGCCCTGATACGATCATCTTCGTGAGACAGCCTTGTTCCTCCTGTCAGAAAAGTATGATGATTGACGTAACTTTATACTTTTTCTTAATCTGATTGAATTCTGCAAGTTTCCGTTGGTAATTAAACCTAAACAAAATCTCTCAAACCCTAACAACAATTGCAGTGTTATATTGGCGCCCGACGTAGTGTTCTTTGTCGGTAAAACCATTAATCGGGAGTTTTATCGAATGAAATCAGTGAAACGGTACAGTTGGTTCCTTGTAGAACAGTTGGAAGATAGTTGGAAAACCTTTTCTGACGTGTTTTTGCGAATCTCAGCATTAACAGCAACTCCTGTTGGTACCAAGATTGTACGTACTTCTTATTACTTTTTCAAACTATTACCGTGGATTTTCTAAAGACAATTCGTTCGTTGCATTCGCGCGAAATTGATTCAACTTTGCCGGCATTCCCAGATTTGCGATCTTTTCAAGAACACGAAGTAGAAAATACGAATTCTAGCAATATGTCCGTAACGCTCACTGACAAACAGTTCAATCGCTTGTTGAATAGACTACCTATAACACCCTCGCGACAGTGGCGTAGATCTTCTCAGGACTACTTTTGGGCCGAAAAAAACACCATATAAAGTATATAGCGAGTTGTTTAGCAAAGAACAAGACCTTAAAGTAAAAACGAATATGTTCACTTGTGTCGTTCTATTATAACACAACTACCATCCGGTACTCTCGACGAATCTACCCAAATGGACATGGTGTGCGGTTTATGCCCGAAGAAGTTCGTGAGAAAGTTAGATATCAAGTCACTACTTCAGTGAGCTTCTTTGAAAAGCTCGCCTCGCTGAAGAAACTTATTCCGACTCTGTCGTTAATTCGGCCGGTCCTTCGAAATCTAAAGGTGAAGTAAAAAATGAACTCAGACCGCGATCTGCTTTTGAGAACGAATCAATCGTGGACATTTCTTCAATTTCGGGTAATGGAAATTGATACGTGGTAAATTTGATGAAAGTTCCTAATGCATGTGTTGTGATTAAATAATCGTAATCAGTCAGACACTCCACTCAGGTATTTCGTTAATCTCATCCTGTATATTGCATTATTCTGTAATGTTTTTGCTGGTTTGGATGCACCTCAATTTGGATAATTCTGTACCGGAAGGGATCATGAGGGCATTCCCAGCCGTGATCTGGATCTTTGTAGTTGATTAGTGAATCGGTGGTAATAAATTCAGTTCAGTCTCGCAAAAGGATCAAGTGACACTGAAATGTTTCTTCACATCGGCGATCAACGTCCAAAAGTATGTCGAAATTCTCATTTTCTCGTTCGCCAGTGCCCATTTCTGAGATATTCTTTCCATTTTGCTAAGTGGTGACAACGTCGTGACATTTGGGGACGTCTATACCTACAAGAAAATTGAACTTGAGTTGCGCTTACGTTGGTAGAGAAAAACCCCTTGAGCTAAGTGTAATTTTGTGATAATTGGGAGTCAATTTCATTTGTTTCCATAGTATTTGTGATTTGTTGATTGGAACATATAGAGTGTTCCATTTATAAAATATGTGATGGAATTTTACAAAAGGTGTTTCTCTTTCAAGGTTTTTTTTCCAAGTTTTTCTTTTTTCTTGAAGTTTCTTTTTGGTTCCCGTTTTCTGTTGGATTGGCGTTTGCTGTTTTTCTGGTTGCTGTTTGATTTGATGGTATCCGAATTATTCCTACCTCCCGGATTTTTGTTTCATGGTGTATGGTTGCAGTTGCATGTTGTGGGGAAACCAATACTTGTTCTGGATTGCTGAGCCACAGGAAATCTGTTTTCTATATACGGCCAATATCAAGTACGGCCCACCAGAACCTAGTACCGGCTTCCAAGGTGTGAAATTTTTTTTTACTTATATAAAATTTGTGCTTAAACTAATTTGCATTAACTCACCCTGTCCATATTTTTTTATATTTTTAATTTTTTTTATTTTGATTATTTGTGTACACGGAAATTTACCTACTATCATGGCTCCATCAAACCAATCGCGCTCTGCTTGAGCTCTCGCGATGCGGGTTGTATACGCCCAAGACTGGTTTCTGTTTTGTGGAGGTCGTATCCAACGTGTGTATTTTTGTATTTAAATCGTGAGTTTTGGGTTTCTAGTTTTGGGTTTGTGTATGTATAAAAAAAATTTATCTATATGCCTTATGTTCAATCCTCCCCTTTAGATTGAAAAATTAGTTAATTAAATATTATCGTTAGTTGTCCAACATAAATTCATCGATTATTTTTGTTGCATATAATCTATCGGGTATTTGGACATAAACTTTTAATCTATCTGGCGCCCATTGAACATCTTGATACTAAACCTACTAGAAAACGAACCACTTCCATCTCCACTGTTAATGTAGCCGCAAATACCAACTTGTTTATCAGAATGATTAGATGAACAGGTGAGCCTATGACCCTTGGGAAATTTGAAAGATCGCGAAATCAGGTAATGGCATCGACTTCAAGTTAGACTGGGTTCGTGTGTTATGGTTGTAGAAGGCCTTGATGCGGTGGTATCGGTATTATTGATACTGCAGCTAAGCGGAGAATTTCGTGGTCTTCTTTATACAAGATTTTAAGGAAAACTAATCACACATTCACAAGCAAAACTGTTATAATGAAATTAGCTGATAGCTGTTCAAAAGTAGAGAATATTTTGCTTGCCAAGGTGGATGTATTACTCCAGGGGCGTATAATTCCTACTACCTTTGTTATAATCCCTTGAGGGGTAAAAAGGGGGTGAGAAGAGGAGCGGAAAGGGAGTGAGAAGAGAGGTGAAAGTTGGAAGTACAGTAAGTTATGAAGTTAGAGTCATGGAAATTGATATTTAGGCTCTTCCTTTCAAATGCATCGCAGTCTGACCTAAGGAGGGCGCCATGGGTCTCGTGTACGTGGAAGAGGGTCTACGTTGGGTTAGTTCTCAATTTTAGCGTCAGATTCAAACTAACCTAACGTGGACGAAGGTCTACGTTGGGTTAGCTCTTGATTTTGACGCCAGATTCAAACTAACCTAACCTATAACGTCTCATTGGTGTAAGAAAATATGACGATTGAAAAAAAATGGCCGCTTAAAAAAACATGGTGATTGATAGAGAAAAACATGTGCGTTTAGAGAAAAAAACACGGCTGCTTAGAGAAAAAAGCATGCAGCTCATAGAAAAAAAGAAGCCGCTCATAGAAAAAAATATGGCGGCTTATAGATAAAACATGGCCGCCGATGTTTCGGATCTGTGAGAATCATCGAAAAATAAAAACTTCCGGTTTGTAAAAATGGCAATGAAAGAAAACTAATGTTTCATTCGGATTCTTGACATCGAGGTGATTCCCACTTCCGGTGGTATCAATGGATTCGTCTCGATGTCAAGAATCATAATTAAGTATTTTCAGACGCTAAGAAGGCTCAGGAAGCTAACTCCGTTACTGTTGGAGATACAGCAGCGTGCGAGTACTCTGACAATACAACTTTTATTGGAGATCCGGAAAATGTCATCAGAATGTGAATATCTGCTTTGATGCCTTTCAGAAGCTGTGATTTGATGGGATCTTTGGAGAACAATCGCCTGATTATGATTTCAATATTTTCAATTTCTTCTGTAAGTGTTGTAGCATTTTTCGGTTCTTGAATTTTGAACCCTTTATCGTCATTAAGTAAAATGTATCAAGGTTTTTGTGAATAACTGTATTCTCCAGGCAATCTAATTTTCAGTGTCGTTGACCGGTTTGATCAATTTCAAATTATGAATATTAATTTTGTGGCCGCTACATTTGACTCATTCTCCCCGTTTAATGATTTTGTTTAATAACTTGATAGGATAATTGATGATGATTAAGGTGTTTCTTACTTTTTGTAGTGCGTTTTCTTGATTTATAGAACTGGTTAATATTATTTCTCTGTCTGTTATGCCTTTTATTACGCTATTTTCGCTTTTTTGTGATGAGGAGTGTTGGGAGTTGTGGTTTGAATAAATTCCCGACCATGATGGTTTGGTGTACTACTCTGTTATTATTTTTTGTTTTGTCTGCTAACTGTTGAGTCAAAGTAATATTTTTGATATTTATATTACTGAATTCTGTAGGATCATTATTGACACTGTTATGATAGCGATTTTTCTGGAAGCATAGAATGACATATCAAGGACTTTCCGAGAAACGAACAAGTTTTCATTGCCCACATTTCAGAAGTCGCCCACATTTCAGGAGTGGAACCGGCAACATGTGCAAGTTTCATTTTCTAAACGGCATCAGAATGGGAATATCTGCTTTGATGCCTTTCAGAAGCTTTGATTTGATGGGATCGCTGGGAAACAATCGCTTAATTTTGAGTTCAATGTTTTCAATTTCCAATTTGACTTCAGTAGGTGTTGTAGCATTTTCCGGTTCTTTAATTTTGAACCCTTTATCGTCATAATGTAAAATTTATCAAGGTTTTTGTGAATAACTATACTCTCCAGGCAATCTAATTCTCCACTGTCGATGACTAGTTTGATCAATTTCTAATTATATTAATTTTGTGACCGCTAATTTGACTCATTCTCCCCATTTAATAATTTTGTTCATTAACTTAACAGGATGTGATGATTGAGGTGTTTCTAACGTTTTGTAGTGCGTTTCGTAACATTGCACTAAACTAATTTCGAAAGTCCAGCTTCATTGATCATAATTGTCTCTTTTTTGCCAGTTCAGAGGTGTAGATGAAACGTACACCATCCTTCAGCGTGTTGGTAAACCGTTAATAAATGCTTACAAAAAACGCGAAAAACCATGTCAAGAAACGTTTTTAGTTGTTAAAACTCTACAGAAGCATGGAAAAACTAAGTTTAAAGATCGAATGTGAAACTTTCATTTTTAAGTTTAGGTATTCCTATCTCAAATGAAAAAATAAATATTTTTTTTATATATGGAATTTATTCAGTACGTTTTATATATATATATATATATATATATATATAGTTGTGAAGGTTAGACGACTGTCTAAGTTAAAGAAGAATCCTTTTTAAATTCGGGTATGCAGTCAACAGGGGTATGGAAAAAGTGTACTCTTTTTTCTATTCAAGCTTTCGAGTCATTTATTGTCTCTTCATCAGGAACTCTACAATGAATTAAATTGAACATTATAATATTTGAAAACCAAATTAGGCATGTGTACTTACAAAAGTGAGGTTAAAAATCCCTTTCACTTGCAGCAAATTATAAAATACCATGTCACAACAGACAACACTCTTGGTAAAGTCATATATAGTTAAAACTTTGATCGAAATTGATCAAGATTACTTAAACATAAGTGTATAAACATTTTAAAATTCCAAATGGGCTCTTATGGAGGACATGTTGGATTCAAGAGGCAGTGGTGACAAATGAAAAATGGATGATTATTGAAGTAAATGAAGTTGACAATTGACAAGTATGAAAAATAGATCAACGACCTGTTGCCAACATACAATGCGATGAAAAATAATATCACCAAACAAATTACATGGTACCAACTTATGTTATTAAAAGATTTGGAAAAGGAAAAATTTTTTTAACAATTAAAAAATTATTAAAAATTAATATATAACAAAATTTGACCGAGTGCAAAATTTCATTACCCACCATTCAGGGGACACAATAATGTTAATGTATTGAGTTGTGGTCTGTCTCATACGGAGAACGACTGAGTAAATATGAATAGATTATGCTGAGATTATCGATGTCAGTTCTCGAATTCATTGAATTAGGTTCTTTGAAAATTTTGTCATTTCAGAAAAGTTCTCTTTTTACATTAGATTATTTCCAAGATATTCACATTATCATAATGGGGTTTTGGGTTCCAAAGCCATGGTGTGAGAGCTAAAGAAACTTTTTAAAATTTTAATTCCTTTTATGCGGGTGATTCTTCTTTAATTTCCTTTTTGGTTTGGGGTGTACTTTTTTTCCCACATTAGAACGGGATACAAAAAACCAAGTTTAATTTCAAAAAAGGATCTTTGTCTTTAATTTAAAAAAATCTTTTCAATACTATTTGGTTTTATCCCTTTTTTATGTTGGAATCTTGGAAAAAAATTTTTTTAATTTTAGTTTAAAGATTCTATATGTGGTAAGGTAAATAAAGGGGGCCCAAAAAAGTTATTATTAAATTAATTTTTAATATTATTATTGTTATTGTTGGATGATCAATATCGGAAGACCTATAAAATCGGGTTTTACAAAAAGGTTTGGGGGGGAACCACTGTTTAAAAAATTAAAATTTTTAAATTATTGTTCTTATAATTGACTTGTTTTTTTCTCTATCTTTTTTTTAAAACCCAGATTTACCCTTTTTCTTTTGTCGATGATTGTTCGAAATTTAAAGAATTTTCCCCCGGGAACACCAGGTTTTGTATACCAGCTGGTGATTAGAGTTTGTCTGCTCTTCTGATTACTTTTTTATTTTTAAAGGGGGGCCTCTGTTCTATGTTTTTTCTTCGATGGTAAATTGCGTTTTTGATAAGAGATGATAAGGGGGTTAAAAATTTAAAATTCTTGTAATTTGTCGGGGGCCTTAATATGATATCATCTACTATTTTTTCCCCAAAAGGGGGTCTAAAAAATTAAACTTGTTAAACAATCATAAATGGGGTAAAAATTTATATTGAAAAATTTCGGGAAAGGGGGGCTTCATTGGCATCCCCAGACATTGTTTATAAATTTTTTTCAAAACAAAAAAACGGAAAAATTAATTTTAAAAAACCCTTTCCCGGGGGAAAATTTTAGGGAAAAATCAATCCAGTGTCCCAAAGGGACTTCCCCCCTTCTCGAATTTTTTGAACAAAGATCTCATCAAGGGTAATAAACCTTAAAATTTAAAATTTCCCTTTTTCCTTTTATTTAAATTTTAATTTTTTGTTAATAACATTTCGAAAAAAAGAACGAAAATTTTTTGACACTGTTTATATTTTTCCTACCAAATTTTCCCCAAAATTTTAAAAATTTAATTTTCCTTTTTAACCCCATTTTTTGAAAAAAAAAACAATTCCGGGCCAATAAGGAACCCCCAATTATCAGAAGGATGATCCTTTTTTTAAAAAGGATTTTCCCATCCAAAAAATTTTTAAAACTTAGGAAAAAAAAATTACTTTTCAATTTTATTTAAAAAACAAATTTTCTGGAAAAAAAATAAATGTCCCCCGGAAAAAAAGTGAAAACAAAATACCGGGACGAAAAAAATTTTGAAAATTTTTTCGGCCAAAAATCGACCCCAAAAAATAAATGAAACAAAATCAAAACAATCACCCAAAAAAAATCTTTTTAAAAACCCCCACTTTTTTCGGGTTTAAACGTTTTCACCCCTCTTCCATTGCCCCCATCTCCAAAACAAAAGGAAATTTTTCCCCAAATTAAATTTTGGAAAAATAGCTTTTGGGGAAAAGGCGTTCTATATTTTCCCCCTTTTTAAAAAGAATTCAACTCCCAAAATAAAACTTCCAAAATTTTTAAAGAAAAAAAAATCGCTTTAAAATTGGGGAAAAAAGTATCATTCCAATGTAAAAAAAAAACCCCAAACAAAAAAAAAGGGCGCCTGCAAAAAACGAATTTAAATTTTAAAACGTTTTTTTCAGGGGACCTGGGGTTTGAAAGAAAAGGGGGAAAATGAATACAATGGAAAAAACTTTTCCGAAATAAAATTTAAAACCCAAAATTTTGAATTCGAGCGCTCGATATTCGGAAATTTTCCCGGGGTTTTTTCCCTTAAAGAACGAACAACCCCAAACATTAACATTGCCCCAAAAATTTGGGGAAAAAACCCCCGGGCTTTTGAAAATTTTTAACCCAAATTTTTGGGAAAAAAAATTTTTTTTTTGGCGTCCCGAACACCAAATTTTTAAAAAACAAAATTTGGGCCCCCTGGTTTTTTTGGGAAAATTATTTTTCTTTCCCCCTTTTGGGGCAGTGTCCTTCTTTTTTCCCCAAAAAATCCATTTTTTGGGGGCCCTGCAATAAAAACCCCCTTCCCCCAAAAAAAAATTTTTTAAAAATGTTTATACCATATTTAAGTAATTTCGCGGGAAATATTTTTTGGGGTTGTCTGTTGTGACATAACCAAAATTTTCTGCGAAAAAAACCCCCTTTTGTAGTACAACCCGGTTTTTTCAAAAATAATGTTCAAATTTCTTTTTGAATTCTGATGGCAATAAATGATTTTAGCGAAAAAAAATACACTTTTCCATACTTTTGTTTTTCTGCAAAATTTTTCTTTATATATATATATATATATATATATATATATATATATATATATATATATATATATATATATATATTTGTTATGTAATGATATTATATAACAAATTATTTTGTTATTATTTCGCCCCACGTTTTGGGTGTCAATTGTTATGTAATGATGATTTGTAAATATAAATTGTTGTTTATAAAAAGATTGCTAATAGTTTTTGCTCTTCTTTGTGAGCCAAATTATTTTGATAAAGATAATTATTTGTGCCCTGTATAATATATTTTGCAATGTAATAATAATTGCTAGCTACGTCACTGTTCTCTCGTCACGTTGCTGCCAATTGTTATCATTTTCCTTACCACAGCTAAACAACAGTTGGTACGCCTCTTACCTCAGATAGCCGGTTCAGGCAATAGAGCCACTAGCCACTGCTGTCTAATTTCAATTTATTCAATGGTCATTGGTATGATTGTTGATCATTATAAGAAAACAAACAACAAAGTATCAAAAAGCAATTATTTCCTTTATTCAGGAAGACTTAATTTTACCTGGCCTACGAGAAATAACTTATTCTAATGTGAATCTACAAATATTCACGGATAATCATAAAAATCAAATCATGGATGGATAGACACAACCTCACTTTTTCCTTGAGAGTGAAGTTTTCTGTTATAGTTCAAAATAAAGTGAAATAAAGTTCTTCAGATGTGAGATACGTTATTTGTGAAATTGTTCAGGACCGGATGTGCACTATTAAATGTTTTTATACCTGGCTGGAGTCGGTGTTCGAAATATGCCCTGAAACTGGATCCCTTCTCACTACAAGCGCTATCAGGAACTCCAATACCATAAATCAGGAACCATACAGATGCAGAAATCAGCTTTGGACACTTGGATATGTTGTATAATTAAGATAATATAGGTTTTTTTTTTCTTCTAATGCTGGAATTATTTCATTTATCTTTCTCCCAAAATGTTGCGTGGCATTCCCTTGTAAATTTATTTTCGATCTCCTTTCTGGCTTTGTTTGTTGTTACCAGGATACCAATTTTGTTCCTTCCCTCCGATTCGAATTTTTGAATTCGCGCACCAAATTGTCACATTCCACTGTTTGGGTTCATCTTATATAATTTATATACACAACTATTTTCCCATTCTTATTACTATGTACAAATTTCAATAATAATTGCTTATGACATCACCCCGTTGTTATTCTCTCACAATTTCCAATTTTCCATATGACCATCTATTCCCTGATTGGCTATTGTCATCAAGAAGTTTGCTGTTCTACCATTGGCTACTGTAAGTTATCTACAATTTCATATACTGTATGTTTCAAATTTATAAATGTGTTGATCAATTTTTATTCATGAAAATTTTGTAAATCTAGACTTTTTGTTGTCTTTTTATCAATTATGGGTTATAATCATTATGACAGTGTATGAAATTGATTGTGTTATAGTATTTTGACATTTTTATCTATCCATATTATACATAGGCTTATAAATAAATAGAACTTCCAAAATTATGTAAAAACAATCTCTTGAAACTAATAACTATTTAGTAATTATTCTTTTTGTGGGTTTTTTTCTTTTAAAACTTATAACTGGCATAACATAACATAACAATATGTTATATATATATATATATATATATATATTAGGGTGTGCCAAAAAACGACGATATTTTTTTTTTCTTTACCAAAATTTAAAATCCCAACAAACTCCTGTTAAAAGCGGAGCTCAAAATTCCAATTCTAAGAGGTCCTCCATCGAACTTAAAGTTTTTCCGTTTAAATAACATGGGAAACATGATTTTTTATTAGTTTTTTGTCCTGCAAACTGTGATGAAATTATTAAAAAAAAAACGAATGGATGGACCTTGTTTATTATTAAATTTGGTACAAAAAATTCTATTGAGTCGAATTTCTATCTTCAATATTTGATTTGTTATATAGCTTTAAAATTTAAATTTCCGGTTTTTTGCATTTTTTAGCAAAAAGTAAAAGTTCCAGTCAATTTCTTCATATCATCAATAACAACAAAGTTACAGGCTCATGCATATTCATTTTTTAAAATTTTTGCTTTTACGAACTGAAATATCGATAATTAAACAAAAAATTTGGTGCAAACGAATGAATGGACCTTGTTCATTATTAAATTTAATACAAAAAAAAAAGTGTATAAAATTTCATGAGAAGAAAAAACATTTAAAAAAAAATAGAAGTGAGTAGAAAATATCTGAATTACCTGCTATATCAGCTTCAATGGCGTCTGAATTTGATTGTGAACTCCCCACCTGAACAATGTTCAAGTAATTTTCCAGGTCAACAGATGATGTACTTTGTACCTCTTGAACATTTCTTGAAATTGTTAACTACTGACTGCCTTTACAGATTTCTCGGCTATCACTTAAACATTTTTTTTGGGGAGAACTTAAGTTTTGCAAAGCATTTTGCGGAGCAATATCAAATAAGCAATCGAGAGAATCCTGAAATTCTTCTCAACTAATTTTTGTGCAGGAGATTTTTTTCTAGCTTTGTGAACTTGCGTTTTTTGCCAGTCTGTACAATTTTTCGATTCTCACAATGAAGTGATGTGAATTGTTTACAGGGAGCAAAAATGTATGCCATACTTTAACAACTTCACAAAGAACGAATTTGGAACTCTCGCGAATTCCAAGCTTTTTTGTTCGACGTATATAAAAAAACAAAGATAAAACATCGCGCTTCACAGGTAATTTCGAACTATTTAAATTTTTTGACTCAAAACCAACTAAATTTATGTAGTTCCGTTGGTTTGTTTTTCAGACATTGTTTTTTCTAACAAAAGATACACGCGTTGCTGTTGTTGCAATAACTAGCTAAAAACTAACCTAAAAACCGAACCAATTAAATCAAAAGACAATAGAATCTACTAATTGAATCAATCAAGCGGTAAGTGATCAATGGCGCGGAAATCGATAAATGTACAGAGGGCGCTTAAAGCAAGTTCTCAAAAAAAAAAAAACAAATCTTCAATAGTCCAATAAGCTTAATTTTATTAAAAATTTTTAATCAGAACAAATCATTTTCAGAATATTGAAATAGTGAATAAAATATCAATGAAGTGTAAAAATATAAATATTTTGACATTTTAAGCTAATAAAAAATTATTGAACTAAAAATAACTGCAATTATATTGTGAATTGTATTTGCTTTTGATATCTTAATGATATTTTATGTCCTTTATCAATATATTTTATAAAATAGTTGAAAAATCAGAAAAATTTGACTGACTCAGTCTGTAAATTTTATGGTTTGATACTACGGAATATCTTACTTACCTAATTTTGTTGCAAGTTTGATGTGTTAACAAATTTGCACCAAATTTTTTGTTTAATTATCGATATTTCAGTTCGTAAAAGCAAAAATTTGAAAAAATCAATATACATGAGCCTGTAACTTTGTTGTTATTAATGATATGAAAAAATTGACTGGAACTTTTACTTTTTGCTAAAAAATGCAAAAAACCGGAAATTTAAATTTTAAAGCTATATAACAAATCAAATATTGAAGATAGAAATTCGACTCAATAGAATTTTTTGTACCAAATTTAATAATAAACAAGGTCCATTCATTCGTTTTTTTTTTAATAATTTCATGAAGTTTGCAGGACAAAAAACTAATAAAAAATCATGTTTCCCATGTTATTTAAACGGAAAAACTTTAAGATCGATGGAGGACCTCTTAGAATTGGAATTTTGAGCTCCGCTTTTAACAGGAGCTTTGTTGGGACATCTTCTGAGATATTTTTGACTGAGAGCAAAAAAAAAATATCTTTTTTTTTTGGCACACCCTAATATATATATATATATATATATATATATATATATATATATATATATATATATATATATATATATATTTATATATATATATATATATATATATATATATATATATTGTTATGATTGGTTGTTTATTGTCTTTTAAATTTGTATATTTTTTTTTTGAAATTATATCATAGATAATATTTCTGGAACCCTATCAAAACAAATAAAAAATACCGGCTGTGTTATGTTACTTTTTCATTTTCAAACCCTTTTACCGTATTTCAGCTCAGTCAGGTACGCCTATGAACATGAGTCACTCTTTCTCAGTAGTCGATTCCTGCAATCGGTGTTGCCTACTATGTGACTGACGATTCGATAAGAAAAGCTGTTCAGTGAAAACATGAGGTTAGAAATTGAAAATAAACACAGGTTTGCAAAGAATAATCAAAATTGTTGGTTTTATTCTATTCAAAACTTATAAATACCCTACTCTGCGATAGCTACCTTATACTAGCAAAACAATGATATAAAATACTGCAATCATAATGTTTGTGACAGTGAAAATTTGATAAAAAAAAGTTTGAATTTATTATCAGTCCTTTTGCATGGAGTTTTATGAAAGTTCAATTCAAAACAATATAACCAGTGGTTTAGACACGTAAATTTATTGGTTTAATGTGAAAGTAGCACTTTGATGAGTTCGGATATTAGTATACCTTGTTGCTGCCTTTCGATTGAAGTTTTCAGTCCGGTTGACGTCCCAGATAACACAGGATATCCTATGGATATCCATTTCATGTCCAATTCTGGTCGGGATATCCCTGGATTTGGAATGGACATCCATGAGATATCCATTGAAGGATTTGGAATGGATATCCTTCAGAAGATATCATATGGATGGCCATAAGATATCCGGAGCAAATATGGATGATTGATTTTTATTGTGTCAATTTCTGAGTTTCTTCCATGCTCCTACATATGGATTAATTTTTTTTGAAAAATCTCATGTTTCGTTTTTCAACTTGATTTGAAATGGATATAAATCGACGAATTTGAAATAGATATCCTTCAGAAGATATCCTAGGGATGGCCATGAGATATCCAAAGCAATCATAAATGCATTCAAACATTCTCGTAGATACACAAATTGTACCTTTTCAAAACTTATACGTTGTCGCGTGGACCTTCTGCGACAGCCTGGCCATACTATACGCATAATTACTGGCGACGTCTGTCATTTTATTTTGTTGAGGAAGGTCATGTCATAGCACTGAATTCAAACAAAAAGATCGTCTATGGCGTTTTGCATTGGTGTTTTTTTTTCTATTTTCCTTTGTTTTTGATACCCTGTTGGTCTGGACATTATGGTTTTTATCTGTAGCAATTGATTGTTTCCAAAGGGAATTATATATTGGCCGAATACAGGTAAATATCAATTGAAAAGGACATAACCTATGAACATCATTATTTCCAATGCATTTATGTGTTTGCTATTTGAGTTTCGATATTTTCAGAAATGCTGAAAAGCACGTCATTACATTTGCCACAATACACGAGTTTTTCAAATGTCACAGTGCCCATATTAAAAATGGTGTGAATGCCTACAACAGTGGACATGTGATGAAGATGATTTATCAGTAGATTCGAACATTTTTCTATTGATTACACTGAAAAAATTAATCTTTCGGAAGAATATTTGGGAACTGGATCGAAATCAAAAGCTACTGTAGGTAAGTTGTATGTTTTTCTATTCCTTTTTCTAGAACTCTTTTTTTTTGTAGGAGCAGGAACTCTGTATGCCATTCTTCCTTGCTCACTGATATGTTTACCTCCGAATATAGCTGGTATGGAGCAAAAAAAATAAACTGGACAACTAAAACTGGCTGAATGATCACTAGGTGAAAAGCCCATTCAGTTGTTCAATTTCTTTGATAATAATTTGTATTGCCTCATAACAGACTGCCAGTTCAGTGAGAATGCAAAATTGCCAAGAACAGTTTATGTCAAAAATTCTTCTTAAAATGCTTATATATATATATATATATATATATATATATATATATATATATATGAACAGCGGGGAATAACGGGGATCTTCAGTCAGCACAAGTGTTGAACTATGAAAAACTCTTTAATACGTTGGACCGAGCTTTCGTTTCAATTTTGAAACTTCTTCAGGGTCCTAAAATATGTAAATTACATTATTGAGAAAAAAATACTTGAAATGAAGGAAGTACTTACAGTAATCTGAGTGGTTGATTAATGAACATTAACTTAAAAAAAAAACGTAAAATATGTAAATATTTGTCGGAATGGTGTTATATCTTTGACGTTTCGAGTGACATTGAAGGATTTGAAATGACAACCTATGATTAATCGTCAGAAAAATATAAAATATGTAGTGTAATATGTAATTTTTTATTATATTCTTTGAGAATCATCAGTTTTTATCCATTTGTAAAAGATAACTGTAGATTTTGCTAAGATTTTCGATTTCTGTATTTTTGTTCATATTTTGATTGGATTTATTAATTTCAATCATTTCAAGAAATAATCTCTTAGAGAATTTTTTTTCTGAATGTAAAACTTGTGCTTCCTCGAATGATATTTTATGGCCTGTTTCAATAGCATGTTGAGCTAATGCACATGATTTCTTGTTGAGTCTTATATCACTTCTGTGAGAGATAATACGATTATTTAAAGTTCTTGAACTTGTACCAATACAGTTCAAATCACAGTTGTTACATGGTATGCTGTAGACAACATTAAAGAGTTTTTCATAGTTCAACACTTGTGCTGACTGAAGATCCCCGTTATTCCCCGCTGTTCATACCAATTTTCAGTCGTTATTTCTAAATTTATATATATATATATATATATATATATATATATATATATATATATATATATATATATATATATATATATATATATTTATCTATTAATTTATAAACGGGTAAACCATTTCACAATTAACTATAATAATAATAATTTCAACAAATTAATTAATTACAAAAAACTTAAACTAAACAAGGATAGTACACCATCTGGTATCAGATTTGATGTGATTCGAGGGCGCTTTTGAAGCGAACCAATGAGCTTCCAAAGACATCTACATTGAGTGAATTAAATGTGGTATCATACGAGATATAGGAGAATACTTTCCATAATTACATCTATGCAGAGATGTGGCAAAGGTCTGAATTGTTCTGGTAGCACTTACTGGGACATAAAGAGCAAATCTAAAAAGCAAGTTAGGACAGGTGACCAAGTTGTTAACAATTTTGAATATTCAACGTTTCACGCATATGGCTAGCAGAAAATTCAGTTCCAGGGACTCCCAACTTATGAGAGACGAAGTAGAAATTTATTTTGAACCATTTCAATTCTGTGAATATGATTGTTGTATGATGGTGACCACATATTGAATGCATATTCGAGAGTTGGCCTCACCAAAGTGTTGAACAAATAAGTTAGAGTGTTTATATTTTTGAAGTCTCTTGTGTGTCGATTTATGAAACCTAACATTTTCAACGCTGTATTTATGATATGATCCTGATGTAGACCAAAATTTAGTTTACTTCCATTATAACCCATATATATATAATATATATATATATATATATATATATATATATATATATATATATTATATATATTTATATATATATATATATATAAGATTACACGGTCATTGTAATCCCGTGAACATATAACGAGACGCAGTTTAGCCCGGAGTAACCTTGTTAGTCCCGATATCGGGCTCAACAAAGTATCACCCTGTATCTCTTCACTGGGTGATCAGAATTGAATGCAGGTCATTTCCCCACGTTTTAGATTGGGACACACAATATACCATTTCCGTATATAGGGATATATACTGCAGAATTATATACTTCGTTGTTGAGCCCACAAACTATTGTATCGCAACATCGCAATTGCTGCCTTCATGAATGTAATGAATATGAATTACTGGATCCCTGATCTGTCCTAGCGCAAGGAGTAGGTAGTTCGACGATGTATACTTCGAAAAAAGTGTAATTCAAAGGCGTGTATAGTGAACCTATTCGTAGACCAATAATTCAATATAAAAACATATTTTTGTTCATTTTTGAGATGAAGGAATTTGAGTTTGAGATAGTAACAATATTTGAAGATATATCTACCAATTATTCTTCTCAAGGGGAATTTTGTGCGATCAATTCATCTACATAAAGGATGGTTGGAAAAAAAACAAATATTGGCTAAAAAGCCTTATTCTTCAGTTTTCACCGTTGATTTAATTTATGTGCATCAAACAATGGAAATACATTCACACTTATGAATACCATATAGGGAAGACGGTCTACTAAGATATTTTAGGCAAATGTAATTTCCAATTGTCACGATTTCATCGTGAAGATTGCATATCGAAATTCTCAACCATTTTTGGAGGCAAAGGTACTCTTTTGTTTGTTTAAAATTAAAAAATGTATAGAACTTTTCATGTTTTTTTTCTGTCATCAAATCCACTAACATTAATTTAAAAAAAAAGGGTAATAAATCAACAGTTCACCTACACCAAATAGGTTGACCACCTGAAATCATCACATTAAATGCAATCCCAGATGAGTCTGTTGAGGAAAAATATTTTGCATTGTACACAGGGAATACTCTCATTAGTTCTAAATTCCAGCTTCCAGTTCATCAATTTCCATTTTCAATCTTAGAAAGCTGCAACATCGACAATATTCAAGGAATAACTCGACAATATGCAGCTTTTTGTTGGTAATTCAAAGATCTGGTTAGATGTTTAGTGGAACCATATGGGTACCATTGAAAGAATTATCTATTCTCTAAAAAATCTGATTATGTTATGCTTGATAAAGATTATTTATTATTTTATATGGATAATCAAAGTTATTTATATCGGGAGGGTGCTTAGAGATTGATTTTGAATAAATGACAAAGAATTCAAATACACAATACAAAGTAGTATATATTTCGTCCAATTGAATCAAAATATGTAGAAATATATGATGGAAAAAAATTAACTCGGAAAAGCTAGTTTCAGGAACAACTGGAGCTAACAAAATTGAGCTTCTCAGGAAAGTTGACAATTGTTTTTTTTGTGAATGTTTTTCGACATTGGCATAAAAACTAGAACATTCTATATTTTAAACAATTATTATTTCCATGGAAAACTCTCTAGAACTGTAGTCAAAGATGAATAATCAACGGAAAATTTTATGTGAGCAGCAGTTCGTAGAGTAATATTTTTTATTTCTTTTCGAAAGTTTTTTATTATCTTTTGAGTGTTGATATATATGAAATATTGAACAGAAATTTATTATCCACTTTTTTCCTATCTTACTTCCAAATTAATACTTATAACTCCGAAATTTCAGAATGAAATATAAAATTCATGAATATATGAGATATTAAATTTGTTGTTTCTTCTCTTTCTGCTAAAGAAGCAATCAACTATACAAAAAGCCTGAACAAAAAATTGGATGATATACTGGTCATCTCATTTTTAGTCTATATTTGACCCTGAATTGAAGTAACATTATGTTTCCATGAAGTTCTGATCGGTGCTATTTCATGAATTATTCATAAAAATAAAGTATATTATGCCGAATAGGATTCAATCATTCAGAATACTTTCCGAAAACTCGGACCTAAAACATAGGTATGTTTTTTTGTAGAGGAGAAAAACACAAGGAGTTGAATATTTCAGTTTCTGATGAAGGTACAAATTTTTTTTATTCTCAAATCTCTCGGAGAATTTTATCTACTGATATTTCATTGCAAAATTTTAAAGATAAATATTCGTTTGAGAATGAAACTAGAAAAAACAGTTTTGATTTAATACTTTCTCCTCGGAATCATTTTTCATTGAAAAAAAAAATGTGTCCAATTAAGTCGGCACCATATGGAAAACTTTTTTATTATTCGTTTTACGAAAAAAAGTTATTTCTGATAAAAAGTTCTGCATGGCCTATAACTCAATATGAAGTAATCAGATATCAATGTTATGCATTTGTATACGAGGTTTATCGAAAAATGTAAATTTTGCTCAAGTGTAAAGTACCTTTATTTTTCACAATATCGACAATCTTTATAAAAAAACTTGATCCTTCTTGAAAATTTCGGTCAGATAACCAATATTATCCATCTACCATGAAAAAACAGATTTTGTTTTTTTTACTCTTTTCTGTATTAGCATTGATAATTTGTGTCAACAATTGAACATTTAATCCATGATGCACTGACAAATTTTGTCTAGTATCAATTTGTCTACATGTTGACATTTAATCTTGGATGCACTGAAAAACCAAATGAATTTTTTATAGCAAACGTCAAAACGCTAGTTATAATTTATAAATCTATACTCTAGCTATTACCCGTTGCTTAAAATAACTCCTTCAGTGACTTTCAGAATTTGACTCTATTGTTAGATCATTTAATATTTTTTTCTAATTTTTTTCTCCTGAATGGGTTAACTCCTGGAGTATATAAAAAAAACAATTAGCACAGATAATTTTCGTGCAAAAAATGAGTTTTCGAGTTGAATGAAATGATTTTCTTATCATATACTTCTTCAAGAAGAATTTTTGATGCGATATTAGTCGATAATGGAAATGGTAGATTTCAGGAGCACTATCATCTTGCAAATTTAAATTTTGGTGTTGTTTAAATCAAAAACACATTAATTAAATTTAAATAAAAAACACATTAATTATAAAAAAACATTTATTGAATTTAACATTATAAAAACAATTCAGAATGAAATAAGATATTGATTTGTTGAAAATATAAACAGGATGTTCATAAAATCAGATGTGGAATCATCTGCGACTGAAAGATAAACTTTAGTCACTATCTTTTAATTAATTTCCCTTTTCAACACGAAATAAGATATGTAATGAAAATAAATCCGATATGTTATAAAATAAGGTCATTAATTCATTATATGAAATTTATATTCCAGAATAAAAAAATTGACAATGTATATTTGTTTCTTTGAAGTAACTCATTTTTGTTTATAGCAGTTGTACCCATATGCTTTGAAGGTTACCCAACTTTTCCCCTTGAAAAGTCCTTTGTTCTGCGTTATCATTTTTTTTTTTTTAATGATTTTGAAAAAGGCAATAGTTTTTTTTTTTGTCTTCTGCCCATCTTGTTCGCTTTATTTCCTTTCTTCTGATCGGTTTTCTCGTGTAATTAATAAAGGATGATAAGTTTGTGGAAATAACATAAAAAAATATTCAAATAAAGTTTTTTTTAATATTCCACGTTTTTAAAACGGACTGAAAAAATAATTTCTCCTAGTCCTATGTAGATTAATTGCCCCTCACAGATTCCTAACCCCATACAGATTGTCCTAAAAATTTGTTTTTGTGAATTTTTGATAGTTATTAATATACTTGTAGGATTTAAAATGAAAAACGTGGGACGCATGCGAAAGATAATTGATGCATGAATATTTCTCCTGAATCTCTTACAATTTTATTGCACTGCAAATGATATGAACTGTTCTGTGACTTTTTCCAACGACAGTTACTCCCTATTACTCCCTACACTCCATACTATCATCTATCGCATGCGTCCCACGTTTTACCTTTTAAATCTTACAAGTATTTTCATAGCTAACAGGAGTTTTCATTTCAGAAAAAAAGGAAAGTGAAATTTTTCGAAAAATAGTTACGGTGGTAAAGTAAGGTACATAAAACTGTGCCCTGATTCGCACCTCCGTCACATACACTCACATTGAAAATATTTATATGTTATATATGTTCCATAAAATTTATATCCGAGAACACTATAACGAATTCTTAGAACTCATGGTAAGTTTACATTGAAAAGGAGTGATATCAGTGCAAAAGCAATTTTTACAAATCCTCATGATTTTCTATCGATTTTTCTCTCCAAGGCAGAACCGCTACTACGCTGTGTTTGAAGATGTATATTAATGAATTGATATCGTCGTGGTCCGACTATTACAGAATATTGGAGTTCGCCAGATATTTGCTCTTGAAACTGAGTCTCAGATTGCTAGCACGTGGACAGTATGAAAAATTATTTTTACTATAGATTTTGAACACCAAGATAGCGATTGATAAATTTCTCCTTTTGATTTCAAGATTCTTGACTGGTTATGGAAATCAATATTTCTCCTACATTCTTCAATTGTGTGATCTCGAGTTACCCTTGACCAATGTGGCCATTCCAAAGTTATCTTCGATTATTCTATCTTTCCACAACAAGTAATTCGAGAATATATAAATTCATTCAGCAATTTTTAGTCTCGAAGATAAAAATTTATTTCCTCATAGAACTGCTGTGCTCTTTGGGAGTGTTTATCCAAACCACGAATCTGTCTGTATTTTTTTTTCACGCTTCTTTCCCACCCTAGATGTCTGCCCACACTTCCTCACCATTCTACCATCTGTTCATTGCATTCTCGGATTCAACTTTTCATAAAAAAAACTGCCCGGGATAGACTTCGACCGCGTAAAATGTGTATTTTTTCTGATGTTTTTCTTTGTGTTTTTCATTTAGCTCATGCCTGTGGCTTTGCGCGCTTCCCGTTATCCCCTTTTCTGTGATCCCGTTTGAGTGGCATAATTGATTTGACAGCGAAGGTAATGCTTTGTGACGACTACTACAAATTCACTAACCCCTTTTCACCCCTGTAGGGACGGAATTATCAAGTAAGGTTTAACAAGATTCATTTATTTGTAACAAAAGAAAGCCAAAACACAAAATTTCATGATTCTAACTTGAAAACGAATGAACTCCAATGACAGCAACTTCAAAACTAACGGAACCCCCATAACATTTTTAGCCACCCCCATTTCACCCCTTGAAGGGTTGAATTTCTGTTAACACTGAAATATATATTCCTTCATTTGTAACAAAGACCTCACATTCAATTTTTATGATCCTGACTTGAAAATTAACGAAACACCCTAAACAAGTTCTTAAGACTCATGGGAAGTTTACATTGAAAAGGAGTGATATCAGTGCGAAAGCATATTTTACAAAACCTCATGATGTTTTTCCATTGATTTTTCTCTCCAAGATATAACCGCTGATACGCTATGTTTAATGAATTGAAATAGTCTTGTTCCGACTATTACAAAATATTGAAGTTCGTGAGATATTTGCTTCTCATAACTATTCTCAGAATTGTTGGCTCGCGAACAGTATGGAGAATGTGTTTTACTATGGATTCTGAACACTGTAATTTTCTACAGAGATGGATATTACCATGGATAAATTCTCAAGACTCTTGGCTGGTATCGAGAGTTATAAAAATCAACATCTTTTCCTTTTGTGAATTGTGTGATATTGAGAAACCCTTGACCAATGTGGCCATTCCAACGTTATCTTTGATCAATCTCTCTTTCCAACAATTAATTTGAGAATATCTAAATTCATTCAGCTATTTTCAGAGTTTTGAAATTAAAAATATATGTTCTCATAAAACTACTGTGCTCTCCGTTCATTTTCATTGCTGCATACTTGGGGTGTTTATCACCCATACACTGAACACTGAATATGTATTTCTCCATTCCAATTTCTATTATCCTAACTTGAAAATGGAACGAAACTCCCATAGAAATTCCCAACCCATTCAACCACCCCCTATATATCACCCCTGTAAGGGTTGAATTTCCAAAAACATTGAAACACGTATTTGTATCAAAGACCTAATATACCAATTTTCATGAATTCAACTGGAAAAAATACCTGGAACTGGAATGTCGCTGATGCAATACCTGGCATAATCTGAATTCTTGTTTCATCCACTCCTCTCAGGAACTCACCATTTCAAAAGGAACCATCCAAAATCCACGAAATCAGCTTGGACAAGTTTTTATGTGGAGAACCAAAAAGGTAATCTTCTTTTATCCTTGTTTATTTTGTATCGAGATTATTCAGAGGTTGTATTGGTTTTTTATTGTCGAAAAACTACCTTCTCATTGATAAAATCCTAAATATCTTTCTTTCCAATCTTTGTATAGTTATTCTAATCCCAATTGGAACGGCAATAAAAATGAGAGCACTACGAGGAGTGTTCATATGCACTGCCCGGCAAATGGGAAATTTATATACTACCAGTGTTTTCACTTTCAAAGCGTTCCTGGTACAATCATAAAAAAGTTCTGTCGTGTGGAAGAGAATTCCCTCTCGAAACTTTTTATGTCGGTCCATTTGGGATTAGAAATACTATACCTGGCTTCTCTTTTAATTTTTTTCAATCTCTTCTCGCTTTGTTTTTTCATTCCCTGGATACCATTTCTGTTTTGTCCATTTTATTTGAATTTTCAAACTCGAGCACTTCCTTGTCGCACTTTCATTAATTTGGTGTTATTTGAAAAAAACTTATGAACTAATATATTTTACATTTCTTATAAACTAAATACAATATTTGATGATGATTATCTTTGACGTTTCTCAGTTCTTACTTTTCCACAATTTCAAATCTTTTATCTCGCCATCTCTGTTCCCTGATTGGCTATTGTCATCAAGAAGTTTCTTGTTCTCCCATTGGATAGTTTTAGTTAGATACAATTTCATATACTGTATGTTTCAAGCTTATAATTTTGTTGATCACATTTAATTCAGAATGATTTTGTAAATCTAGACTTTTTTGTTGTATTTTAAACAATTATAGATTGTGATCATCTTGACACTGTATGAAAATGATTGCATTATAGTATTTGCATATTTTTACCTATCAATATTATACAGAGGCTTCATAAAGGAAATAGAATCTCAGAAAAAATGTGAAACAATTTCTCATGAACTACTAACTATTAAATATTTATTATTTTTGTGTTTTTTTTAAGAAACTATTTCTTTTTCATCTTTAAAATATATTACTGGTCCTTCTTAACATAACAACATTCCTAAATTTATATTCAATATTTTTCTACTAGTTAGAAAATCTTGAATATCAATTTCTTTATTTACAGTTATTAAATCTACATTAATTAATACTATTTATCTAATTTCAGGAAACTACCTATGCTGGATTTCCTACCAGTTCAAGAAAAGAAGTTCTTCAACGATAACTATTATTTACAACTACTAATATTATGAAAAGGGAAACATTCTCAATTGAATATTGATAGAAAGATTTTTCTCCTTTATTCTCAACAAATCAATACTAATATTATGTTCTTTTATTTCACAGAAATCTGACTCCGGACTTTTCTTCAGATCAAGAGAGAAAACTTTTCAAGATATTATCATATATGACATTTTATATTTGATGATTATCTTTATACATAACAATATATATATATATATATATATATATATATATATATATATATATATATATATATATAAATATATATATATATATATATATATATATATATTTATTTATATATATATATATATATCATAGTATACCAATAAAAAGAGAGAGAAAAACTATGGCAGTGGTATATATTATCATCATCAGTATTCGAATTCAAAAGAAAGCATAATATTTCTCAGTATTTTTTTGTAGATTTCAACATAAATTATACCCCTTGAATCATACATATCATTTCAGAAGCGGCTGACCTTAGTCATTCGACGGAAAATAAAAAAGCTACTGAAGAAGCCATCTAAGCTTGGCTGAGAAGGGCCAAAGAAAGGCATCTGTAATCTTCTAGAATAAAGGAAACACCTGATGGATAAAGAAAATAGCATTCTATTTTTTATTTAACTCTCTTTTTTTGATTATTCTGCATTTAATATTCAAATGTTTTTATTTTAGAGTTTACATATACATTTTATTTGTTGATAACCCCGAAGTTTATGAGATTTTTTTTGATACCAGAGTTAATTAATAATTTTTTTTCTGTTCAATACCATTATTTCATTTTCCTCAGGGATCGCTATTACTATATTTTATCTTCGATGGATATCCCCGAATATGAAGGAATCTTTCAGATATCTTTTATCCCTGAAGAATATCTCATGGGTATTCCTGAAAGATATCTTTGGAGTATATTTTATGGATATCTTTGAAAGATATCTTATGGATATCTTTGAAAGATATCTTATGGACATCTCTGGAGGATATCTTATGGATATCCTTGAAGGATATTATGGATGTACAGGTTGTTCCGCTTTGGACATCCATCGGATGTCCATAAGATATCTTTTGGATATAATTGGATGTCCATAGTACATCCATAAAATTAATGAAGGATGTCCAATGGATATCCATTGGATGTCCATGTGTTATCTGGGGTATTTCTGCAATCTCAATGACAGTTCATCAGCATTCCTTCAAAATTTATCCTCTAGACCAGGTAGGTGGAATTTTTATTGCTTATTCACTTCTTCAGTTCTGCTTTTCAAGACTTTTACTCGTTCGGGAATTTTTTATAACGTGTTTTCTTGTATTATCTATAATGCTCTTCTCACAACATTCAACGTGGCTTGTCTCTTTGAACTTTTTTCAATCTCCCTCAGAACTTGTTATTCTGATCCCCAAAATTTTTTTTTTTCACAGATTTCCGAATTTGTATCACTTCCTACTGAATTATTTGCTGTTCTAATTAATATTAATGATTTTATGAATGATATCCAATTCTAACTCTTACATACTATTTACAAATTCTTATAAAATTATAATTTTTCAATTTCTGCCATTACATTTTATTGTATATCATCACTTTTCCCACACAAACTCTTTCGAATCCCATTGGTGGGTTTTCTGTTGATGGGAATTGCCATACAGGATGTTCAAAACTTATTTATACGTTGATCTTAGCGCTTTGGAATTTTTTATATCCAAATACTTTACTCGAAAAATGATGAAAATCATATATAGCATTTACTGTAATGAAAAATGATAAAAATCATGAGTTGAAGTCATTTTTGGATGAACAAATCCTTAAAAATTCATTGTGTCAAATTCTAATTTGAATTTTTGTAACTTGTAACTTGGCTGGTCGAGACCAGAACAAAACTTTTCATTTTTTTATAGAGCACATTTCAATCTTTCTGAGCTAAATTCAATTCTAATTCGGCAACTTCAGTATTGAATATTAATAATAAATCTTAGCACTGGCTGATTTTCATGTACAAACTTGTAAACTACAATATTTCAATAATATCACACTCATCTGTAACAACTGTGCGTTGAAGAGTGGGTTGAAGAGTTCCAAATTCCAAGAAGTTGAATTTATTAGTAAATACGATTCTAACACCAAAAAAATTGTTTTTCATGCCATATTGCTGAGAACAATCATCCCATGGATGGGACTTCGATGACGATGTGTTCAACCTGATTGGTAACCCAGCAGCTATTCCTGATTGCAAGCCATTGAACCACGCTAGGTCTAGCTACGAGCTAAACTACTTCGCTCGATCAGAGGTACACTGTCTTCGATGAAACCAACATGAACAACAATTTGGAATTGTATAATATCATCATGAGAACTCAATTGTAATCCAGCATATATACAAACACTCTACAAACACTGTGCAAACTGATTGTCAAACAACCCATAATTTTTTTAAATAGATTTGTAAATTTTTCGTACCTGTTTCATTGTTGTACCAATTTACAGAAAGAAACATCATTAATTTGCATTTATTTTTGGCTGGGAAGATTGAATTTGTATGCTACTTAAACATAAATAAATCAGAAACTAGCAAGGCGGTCCCAAGAACTCCACACCGCTCTTTACTGAATAGCCTGGGCATTCGATCACGAACTTCAGTCGTTACATTCGATCACGTAACTTCAGTCGTTACGTGGGATATACTGAAGCATACTGAACGTTTAGAATGGGACATACTGAACCATACTGAACGTTTAGACTGGGACATACTGAACGTTTAAGCAGAGACATACTGAAAAATACTGAGCGTTTAGACAGGGACACACTGAAACACACTGAACGTTGAATAATGAGACATACTGAACGTTGAATACTGAGACATACTGAACGTTAAGATCGAAACATACTGAACCATAGACAGACAGGCAGACATAGTATCCCTTGAGTTCCCCTGCATTCCCCTGTGTTCACTTGTATTCCTCTGTGCTCCCCTGTGTTCCCTAGAGTTCCCCTGAGGTCCCTTGAGTTCCATTCCTGTATCATCTCACTAATAGAAAAACTTCTCAAGTAGGAGAGAATGAAAAGACATATCGAAAAAAAACTCTTTGAAAAATCAACAATCGTCGTTATGACGATCGTTGACATGTTGCTTTTCTGGATATCGAAGGTACTTTTCGATTTCAACATATCTAAAGTTGATTTCTTCGATTCAACAAATTTTCAACGAGCTAACGTGAACCAATGTTTGCATGCAAAAATTGAAAATCAATTTCCTCTTATGTACATGTAGTCCAAATAGGTAAACCTCAACAAATTGTAAAAAAGACGTTTGTTTGCGCTTTATTTTCTGCATTTTTATATGTCTAAAGCGTCATTTTTCACCTGTCAGACTGTTACTCTGAGAAGATCAAACTTACTCAACAAATTGTTCGTCTCAATGAACTTTCTTCATATTGATAACGAATACAGATGTGGATGCAGTGTAATTTTTTACGTTTTAAATACATGCAAAAATTGAAACTGAATTTCTCCTTCATCCACATGTATTTTAAATCGGTAGGTAAGTAACGAGAAATCGTCAAATGAAAAAAGATTCAATCATTTTGGAGCATGAAAATTCATACGTAAGATATCTTAGTTCATGGACTTTGGGGAAAAAATGATGAAAGAGGTATTTGAGTAGATTCGGTTCAGAACCTCAAAAAGCATTGTGCGAACAAATAATTAATCAGATTACAAACCATATATAATAAAATTGAACTTCTTGAAAAACATTCGCATCCTAAATAGTTTCTATGGTAGATAACATTGAATCCAGAATGTGATCAGCTGATGATACGCAGTAAGTTATAAATCGATAGTCAAGAGAATGTTCCGAGAATTTCGTGTCTCATAATAATATTAGAAAATGAGAATATACAGAGCAGAGAGAGAAAAAAGAAGACGGAATATATGGTTAAAAAAATATTGATACTAGGTATAAGATTTGATAAAAAATATGTCCTATCAACTTTTCGTAGCTAAAATTATTGCAAATTATTCAAATCAAAGGAAAATTACGAATTGAGAATGAATCATTTTTGAATAGATTCAGCTCATACATTTCACACGTCATTCTTTGGTGAAGCATTTGACGGCCGCTTTGTGAAAAATGTCAAAAGAAAAGTTCATAATGAAACGTAAAGTGAATGGGTCAATGGGTCGTTCGAAGTAGTAGCATAACTGAAAAAAATATCTCAGAAAAATTGAAAACCATGAGCCTATCAACTTTTTGCAGGCCAACGCCGTTTTTTGCGGCAAACAAACGATAAATACACCCTCATACACTCTCAAGAATGAGCAGACACTACCATATGCTGAAATCTATATAACTAGGTGACGTCATCGCCACAACACCCAAAATCCCAAAATACAGCGCCAAAAATGCCTTTCTGTCTGAGACATTTTCGATATGCGGGGCATCCCGACGGTCATCGCAGCGGCGCACATTGGAGTATTTGTAGCAAAACCGGGGCCAACAAAATTTTTCATGTGTTTTGAAAATAAAATAATTGCTCTTGACTTTTGACTTTGTAATGGTAAATACTCCCAAAAAATATCTCTATAAATCAATATCCATATATATATATATATATATATATATTACATTTGATATTTACCAAAGTTTAGTCACTACAGGGATCTTAGTTTTTGAGTGACTTCCGAAAATTAACTTTTTCAATCTGATTCTCCTGAACTCTAATCTCCATCATCTTCTCCAAAGAGCTTCAGCAGACTCCTTAACAAAATTCGTACAAAGGTAGTCTACTTAATCCCAACTTAGGAGTAGAAAAACGAAAAACCTGTAATGTGTCAGTAAAAATATAGTGCTGAAACGTAATCAAATAGCACATCCACTCACAAAATAAACCTATTATTCAACTAGGAGCTCCTGAATGTTACTTGTGCTTCTGGAAATGATGTGGTCTACACACCAGTTAGTCAGTAATGATAAAATGCACTTTTTAGAATTGTTGAGCAATTTTTAACTTTCATACTTTTGGCCAGGTTTTTGCCTCAAATACTCCACTGTGCGGCGTATGTCTCCGAATTTATAAATAATTGAATAACTGGCTTTGCTTTTTAACCGACGAAACCAAAAAGGAGGAGGTTCTCTAGTCGACGCGTATATTTTATTTTCATTTTCGAGAAACTTTTACGTATCCAAATGGGATGAACTCTAAGTCAATCTCCACGAAAACAATATCTATATACTTTACTTTATTTCCAAAGTGTATGCATTTTGGAAGTATATACTTCCATCATTAGCACGAATACAACGAGTATGATCATCATAAATAAAATAACAAACGAATGGACAAAGAAAAAATTCCGTCATATAACGTTACATATGTTATTATTATATTATATCTTAATTTGTGTATAACGATGATTATTTTATGACATTTCTAGAAACTTCCAATTCAAATCACTCATGTACGTTCTGGCCAATCAAAACATCATTATTGTGAGAATTTTCTACCCATAAAATTGGGGTAATATGTTTTTATTGTCTGACAACGACGTCTCACATCGATTTGCATAAAAAGTGAAAAATGAATCAAAATCGGTTTAGTTCATCATTTTGCGACGAAATGTAATTGTAACATAAACAAATCACACGAGAGTTCGATAAAGTAGAAAATAATTCTCCAGATTTTTTCTCAAACTTGTTGCCATTTGGCAATAGCCAATCGAGTCCGTCGGTCTCCCGTGCATGTCTATTGCCTGGCAAAATGTGTCAAATTATTTTCACTTCATTCTCACTGTCTTTTTATTCTCAGTTGTAATATCAACAACTGAAAATAAAAAGGTGAAAACAAAAGTCATCGTATTCATTCGAAGAATAGTAACAGACTCGTATGAATACTTTTGTTTTCACTTTTTTATTTTCATCATTATACACAAATTAAGAGATAATATAATAATAACATATATATATATATATATATATATATATAAAGTGTAGATGACGAAAACTCTTGTTCCTTAACAAAACATGTCATGGATAACAATCACATCATGAATTATGATTGTGCTAAAATCTAACATGTTGAAAAAAAATTGAATTAAAGACTTTTTCAAGAAATTTCTGAAATAAAATTACAATCTGACAATATGAATAAAAAACTGATATTGATAAATTAAGTGAAATTTACTCGTACCTTCTTTTACCAAAAAACCATTCTTCATTTGAAAATACCTAAATTAATTCACGTCTGTATATACCTATTTTGTTTGACATCCATAATAAATGATTGTCAGTCATCAAATTTTCATGACCCAACATTTTTTAAGTTTTCCTTTATACATTTATGATTATATAATATGTTCCTAAGCTTTGATGTCCAAAGAAAATCTCAAATTGCACAGTATGTATACTATTATTATTTAAATATTTTAATGTCCATATTTTTACTTTGTAGCCCCTCGAAAAAGCAAATGAAGATTTGCGAGAGCTCGGGTAGCAAAAAAAAGTGTACCTTCTTCAAGACCGAATCCCCGATAGATACTCATTCATGGAATGATATTGTACGGAAGTATTGTATTGTGTTTTGTTGTGATTAAAAGTGAAATAAAACGGACATTTTGGTGGAATATTTTTTTTGATTACCAAAGGAATCCCAGTTTCGTAACAATATTCAAATCCATCGAAGAAATCTCAGCAAACGGAAGTGAAAACGGATTAAAATGCGAAGAATCAGTACCAATGGCTTCGTGACAATGTCAAGGAAGTAAATTGAACATTTTCGTATGACGTATTGGAGATATTTCAACATGTTGGTACTCTGAAAAGAGGAAATTCAACGTATTCATCACTTGAACACTGTTTTCACGCTATATTTTTTTAATTTTTAACGCGCCTGGAGCTTAATTTTTACCAGTCATAGACTTCATTTTCGGTCTTTATTTTATTGATTTTTCCATTGGGCTAAAGGGTAATTTTAATTTTAATGAGGCATTTTACATTTTTCTCTCAATGGGGTGCATATTTTCATTGGAGCACCTTGTATAAAATTTGTAGATTCAAACTATCAAAATATTGTCCTATCTCTCTGACCACAAACAGGAACTACCTCTTTTAACCTTATTGAACGTACACATAAGCATTTAATATGAAAAATATTCGATCATTCCACGGATCACAGCGACCTGTCTGAACCTTTGACAACAAAAATAATTGAATAAATCTTCAAGAAAATCTAGGCTATTGTATTTTTTGTAACTGACCTGCTACAAAATTTATGAATACCTATTTGGTCTGAAGTTATATTTTTAACGTACCAAACATATCATTTTCACGCTCAATATTTTGCATTATTTCCATGCGTCAGATGTCTCCTTTCTCATTATGCAGAAACGTCGTTCCATGATCAAATTTTTGCTTTATTTGTTGCACTCTACCAAAAAGTTACAACGATGTTCGTATACCGAGGAGTATATATTTTTTTTAATGCGAGGTCACACAAGATACGTTTGATTCATCAATTGACTTATCACTGAAATAACGTTGGGTACAAAATGGGTTTCGGGGTAGGTTGTCATGAGATTAGACCTCTCAGGTCGCGACCTTCCTAACCTCAACAGTGACACATCGCGACCTTACCCGACACGTCGCGACCTTACGTGACCTTATTTAAGCTAACCTCAACAGTGACACGTCAGTTCGCTAATCTAACCCAATCTTGCAGCATTAGACTCAACCTACCCTAAAGCCTATCTTGTACCCAACGTTATTTCACTAAAAACCAATTGATGATTCAAACGTACCTTGTGTGACCTCGTAATGAAAAAAATATAATACTTCTCGGTATACACAACGTTGTAATGTTTCGGAGAGATTGGTATAGAAAACCAATGAGCTCTGGCCGTTATATCAATTATTGGTCAAATCATAAATAGAGCATGAAGGTCAATCTAATCCAATAGATGAAAACAAGAGTGATCCGGATATCTGACAGTTCCTTCCACAATAAGTATCTCAACATTATTTACAACCTATTCATACAGAATGCATATCCTGCTTCTTTCCTTAAGAAGATTTCATATAATACTTTATCCATAGAATACATAACCAATGCTCATCTCATTAATGCACCATCAATTCCATCAGTCAATATGCAAATTGCAGACCCCTCTCTTACATATTCTTTTCATACCTCTTTACCTTTTATTAAAAATATCACATCTAGACTGTCCAGAACTTTCAAGTCTTTTACAGAAAACATTAAAATAGCTAACACAAATGTTTTACCTCTTAGTAGAATTTTTGAAAATTGAAAGACAAGACCTTATGCACCAGCTGTTCGGATATAGTTTATTGTATACCGTGTCAACACTGCGATAAACAGTACATAGGACAAACGTCCAAACAGTTGAAGGACCGCATCACCGCACACAAAAGTGACAGTAGACTGCACCCGGAGAGATGTGCACTGAGTAAGCATGTCTATAAGGAAGGACATTGTATGGATTATAACTCAGTTACAATTATATCCAACGAAAGAAACACTACCAGGAGACTCTTTTCAGAGATGGTTCATATTTCACAGGCAGAAAATCCTCTGAATAAAAAAACAGATTTGAATCATTTGAGTGAGATTTACTCTTATTCAATTTTTGTAGACAATCCTTATGTGAGGGAGAATCAGCAGATTACCCCAATCAATGCAAATAACATAGTTTGATTATTTCAATTCAGATCATCTTATATTCACACATCTAAATTCTTAATTCATTATGATAGTCAATTAACTTTTATTTAAATCTATATATGGAAATATTCCATACCATTGCAAAGTTCACTTGGTAACACTACTTCATTCCCAGTGGTCCATGTTACCTGTTGTGTGAGTCTATTTCACAATTTATTCAGTCACATGTCTAATTGAAAGAAAAACACGATCCAATCACACAATCAAGTCTCAACATAATAATACATTGTTAACGTATGTAATGTGGTTTGTGGTTGATTCCTGTGGGTTTTGTTATATTATGAGTAAAGCCTCCCCATCAATATCAAATTACAATGATAACAGCTTCCCTAGAATCCGAGTCAGCAGTGTCAGCAGAATATAGTATTTCATTTCCCACAAGTTTGCATTGCTGACACCGCTGACCAGAAGGTATAAAGAGACCGTGTCTCACGATATTCATTCAATCTAGTTGTAAGTAGTGATAAAAACCCTTTATATTTTCTTGAATGAAAGTAGTCGTTTTAAAGTTGTGAACCATTTCAAAAAAGTGGATTTTAAAGATACGAAGATAACAATTGGCGCAGTCGGTAGGATCTGACAACGTTACTAGAAAAAGGACACCCTAACTAGTGGCGGCGGATTCCAATCTCTCAACAGAAAAAGGACCGAGCACCCTCAGAGAAGTCATCACTTGAAGAAAACAACGGAAGGAACACCTGGTGAAGCCCCTGGTTGGACAACTTCAAGAACAAGACCGATCAGAATGTGCATCGTGTTATTATTGTAAGTCAATATTGAAACATCTCGTTTGCCGATTTACAATCTATTTCCATGAATAATCGTATCGATTGATTATTTCCTGTTTAGAATATAATTTCGATAATTTTACAGCCAATAATCGAAGTAAAATCGTACTGTTCGATTGTCTAGACTTGTGATCTCGCAATCCAATAATTTTGATACAAAATGCCTGATGATAATGATATTGATGTTAATCAAACAGAAATCGAACCCTATAAGTTATCTGAAGTGTTTTCGATAGTGCCTGAATTTGAAGGAGACCAAATATTTTTTAATACATTTTTGAACGCATGTGATCATGCGTACCGCATGGCCACAGTAGATCAAAGAGCTTTATCAGTGATTCACATAAAAAATAAATTGATAGGTAGAGCTGCACAATTAATTAGTTCTAGGAACCCTGGAACATATCATGAAATAAAACATTTATTGAATCTATACTTTGGAGATTCTCGCGATCTCACGTCATTGATTCGCGACCTCCAACGCATTAAACAACTGCCAAATGAATCGCCTCTGACATTTTTCAATCACCTTCATGTTCACAATGCAAAAACGGACGCTTGTGTTCAAAAATATGTTCTCTCTATAGAACAGAAACAAGCGCAATCCGGACTAATAGAAACAATGGCATTGAATACGCTTTCAACTGGACTCGAACCACGTATAGGTCAAGTCGTACGTGCTTCAAAACCGGCTGATTTACTTGAAGCCCACATAAGAATTAGGAGAGAAATACAGTTATCTTATTTCGAAAATCAGAAAAATGAAAAACCAAGTCAGCCTCGCCAACCTCAACCAATGATCAGAAGAAATCAATTACCCTCACCTCAAAGATCTTGTTATAGTTGTGATCATATAGGTCACACTTCCAACGAATGTCGATTCAGACAGCAAAGAATTCAACCGAATTCTCAAAATTTCTCCCCAAATTCTTCTCCAAATTTCAATCAGAACTTTTCAAGACAACCAAACTATCAACCGAACCAACAACAGAATAGACCCCAAAACGATTTCCAAACCCAATCGCGACCCCAATTTCAGAATCAAGCCCAACCTCGACCAACTGTCATTCAACGAAATCCTAATTATTCAAACTATTCCAACAACAGCAAAGAGCTCATTTCATGAGACATGAAAACCAGAATTATCATACCGCTGATAACTCAAATCAGGAATTCAATGATTATTACTCCACCAATAACGATTACCATACTGATAGTAATCAAAGTCACCGATATGATCAATATAACCAATACGATCAAACACAAATGCTAGACGACCCCTCAACTTATCAGGATTTTCTGTCACTTCCGAGCACAAACCACCCACCGAATCAATTATCAGAAATCAACCAACCGATAGACCCAATATCGGAAATTCAAAGACAAGTCCAATCCCTGAACATCGAAGATTATCACCCAGATCTAAACTTCCCGGAACAATCCTTCATGTGAGTTCCCTGTACAGTGTAAATTTCAAAAATCTTTATTATATCAAAGACATAACAAATACATTCAAAATTCTAATGGATACTGGGGCAGGTATATCATTTTCAAGCCCAAAACATGCGAAAAATACCGCCATAGATTCCCAGAAAACGTCACCATACAAGGCATAACTGACGAAAAAATAATCATAAACGAATCGACTCTATTTAATTCCAAACAAGACGATCCCCACAAGGTATATATATTGACTTTGTTGGATTATTTGGATCATATTTTCTGGAACACTATAACTGCATAGTAGACTTGAAAAATAAGCAATTGATAACTGATTTCAAAACCGTCCCATTGTTCGAAGTTTTGGAAAAAAATCAATTAAACCCAAAACCAAATAGATATTGAACCCCGCATAGAGGAAATTTTCAGGCTTAAATGCGATCTTAGAAATACTGACGCTATACTGCTAGCGCAGTAGAAAGAAAAGGTGAGAATACCAAATGCTCTAGTAAAAATTGACAATGATGGATTATTCTACACTTCGATCATTAACAGTAATGCAATCCCAAAACACATTGACTTTTCAGACATCAAGCTAGAACCCTTTCCAATACGCGAAACGATATTGAATCTCAACCCGACAGATTATGGAATTAACAACTCACCTCCCATTGATCGAATCGAAGAAATGAACCACTTGAGAACTGATCACCTCAACGAAGAGGAAATCAGATGATTACCGATTTATGTCTACAATTTGAGGACATCTTCTGTCTAGAAGGTGATAACCTCACATTTACCAATGAAATCAAGCATAGTATCGAAACAAAAGATGCTAGGCCAGTCTTTACCAAATCTCACAGGTATCCATAGGTACATAAAGTGGAAGTAAAGACCCAAATCTCCAAAATGCTGACTCAAGGCATTATACAGCCGTCAATTTCACCATGGTTATCACCTGTTTGGGTAGTTCTCAAAAAGATGGATGCCTCGGGAAAACAAAAGTGGAGAGTGGTCATCGATTACCGAAAACTGAATGAGCTGACGGTTGACGATAGATACCCTCTGCCCAACATATCAGATCTCAGCGTGTGATGGACAACATTCTTTTGGGTATACAGAACGAACGATGCCTCGTCTACATGGACGACATCATTGTCTATTCACCCACCATCCATGAACATATAATGAGACTCGCAGAACTGTTCAAAAGACTTCGGAAGGCCAACCTCAAGATTCAGCCAGATAAGTGCGAATTCTTGAGAAAGGAAGTAGCTTATCTTGGGCACATTATCACCCAAGATGGAGTTAAACCCTTCTAAAGTAGAATGCATCCAAAATTTTCCGGAACCCAAAACACAAAAATAAATCAAGTCATTTTTAGGACTAGCCGGTTACTACCGACGATTCATTCACAACTTTTCCAAAATTTCTAAACCACTAACGAAACTATTACAAAAAGACACACCATTCAATTTCGACACAGAATGCAGACGATCATTCGACGAACTCAAAAACGCACTCACTTCTAGCCCTGTTCTCATTCACCCCAACTTTGAAGAACCTTTTCTTCTCACGACAGATGCTAGTGCTTTTGCCATTGGTGCTGTGTTATCACAGGGACCAATTGGTAAGGACCCACCAATAGCATTTGCATCCAGAACGCTCTGCAATGTCGAATCGAAATACTCTACCATTGAGAGAGCTTCTTGCAATCGTCTGGGCAGTGAAACATTTCCGCCCGTATCTCTTTGGGCGAAAAATTAAATTAGTCACTGACCACAGACCCCTCACTTGGCTCTTTTCGATAAAAGACCCAGGAAGTAGGCTCGCACGTTGAACACTAAAACTCGCGGAATACGACTATGAGAGTTTACAAGCCAGACAAAATTAACAAAAATGCCGACGCGTTATCTCGCATCAAAATAAATCACTTTCAAGAGTGTACAAATTTCCAACAGAAAATATCTGTATTCACCTCAAATTAAGACGAAGACGAATCAAATATTGACGAAATCGAAAACGATACAGAACACGACGCCTAAATTCCTGTCGAAACACTACAACAAGACTTCGACACCTTCGCAAATTTGTACTAATCAAAATCAATTATTGACTATTCCAAAATCGAGTTCGACAATTCACAACTCCTCGACAAACATCACAAATACATCATTAGCTCCTTTCGGCAAAACAAATTAAAATCTCTTCACTACAAAATCATTGAAGATTTTTTCGAAGAGCAACCCAAATTTCTTCATAATAGAGTAAACTTACTTGCGAGCAAATCAGTTAAAGACAGGAAATACTTCATTATTCCCCTTCCTCATGATCCAGAATCAGTGGTAGAGCATATGTTCTATGTGATTTACATGGTTCAAAACAAATTCTATTTGAAGAAGACATACTCAATTGAAAATAATCCCGAACTGCCAATAATGAAAATCTTTTATTCATATTTGCCGACAATGAGATCAAACTGAAAATTTGCCAAAATGTCACCAAAATTCCTGATCCGGACCGAGTTTCCATAATCCTTGATCAGTGCCATTTAGGAAAAACTAATTTGCACCAAGGAACAAACGAAACAGTAAGAGAGATGAACTGACAAAGTTCACCCAAGCATATCCCATTGAGGATGAAACCGCAAAGTCCGTCGTAAATACCCTCCTCCTGTACTTCCAACATTATGGAACACCCCTGAGGATACATTGCGACTATGGCCGAGAATTCACGAGTCAACTCTTGATAGATATCTGTGCCTTGTACGACATCAAATTAACTTACTCAAGTGTGAACCACCCTCAGTCAAATGGATCCCTGGAACGGTTCCATGCGACACTCGCTGAAACGATTTGTGCTCATGAAGCAGAGAATCCCAGTGAACATCCTCTAGAACTCTTGCCCTACGCAGTAATCTGCTATAATAATACCAAGAATAAAACGCATGGCCTTACCCCATACGAATTGGTATTCGGACATACCTCCAGTAGACCCCCAGAAACCCTGTACAACCAAAAGGACCTAATTGCGAAATATGTTAGAGATCTCAACAACAAAATGTCATATTTTCACAAACTCGCACGAGCCAAGACAGACCGACAGAAAGAAACATCGAAAAGTAGGCACGACAAAACCATATCTGATAACACTCCCGACTACAAAGTAGGAGACAAGGTGTACCTAAAAGAATCCCAAATGAAAAACAAACTCGAGAATAAGTTCAATGGACCCTTTCCAAATTCCGGTATGCTTGTCAATTGGAAAACTCGCAACAAAACCAAAGTAAATTTGGACCGATTGAAAACCGATCACGAAACTTAATTCGCTGTCAACAACAGCGTATTGCCAATACAACATCAACCCAATCAGCAATTCAATAGGCGTCTTCTTCCATGAAGAAGGAACCCTCAAAATTACTAACGAAAAATGGACCCTTTTAGTTTACAAAGATTTATCTTCCGTCAAAGAAGCTTAAGACAATAACGATAAGATTCTAGAAAATTTATTATATTTACTCGAAAGAGACGAGCCACGAGTAGTTTACTTCAAAGTACAAATCAAAACACACCTCAGCCTTTTGAATCAAATTTCATCCTTGCTAGAGAAATTTTTGCGAAAACAAAAACATTCTCAAAAAGAACCAAACGCGGCCTAATAAATAGCGTTAGCACTTTTTGGAAAGCAATAACGGGAAACCTTGATGCATCTGATGGTGAATACTTCACGGATTGTATCAATAAAATAAAAGACAACATCAGATAAAAAACCTATTGAAAAATCAAATTTCTGTTACCACATCCGTGATCAAGAGCTTTATTTCAACAATTCAAAAACTTCAGGTTGATGAAGAAACATTCAATCGAGATATTCAAGAAATAGAAAAATCAATTATGGACATTTCAGACAGAATGGCATTTTATGTGGCGCAGGTCAAAATTCTCGAAATATGTGAATCGCTCATGAAAAGCTATTCATTTCTAGAATCTACCATCTAAGATATAACCGATTCAATTACTTTTGCCCGTTTGAAAATTCTTCACAGCTCAATAATATCCTCCAGAGACTTGGTCTTTTCACTTCAGGAAATATCACAAACACTCAGTAAGATTGATTTGTTGAAAATATAAACAGGATGTTCATAAAATCAGATGTGGAATCATCTGCGACTGAAAGATAAACTTTAGTCACTATCTTCCATCGCCAAGCTAACCTCTTGTGGGGTATTCATGTTGAAAAGGGAAACATTCTCAATTGAATATTGATAGAAAGATTTTTCTGTGAATTGAAAAATCCACGATTAAAATGAAGTTATTTTTTGTGAATGTCCAACAGAAAACAACTACTTCCCCGGCTAAAGCCACGCTGGATATTGAACTACATCTGATAGATATTCTGAAAAGGCCCTAACTCAAAAGAAAAAATCTGAAATTGAAAATTTGCATTTTCATTCAGATAGTTATTTGATTTTCTATTCCAGTCTCAATTAATAACTCATAAAGATGAATGAGGCAAAGAAGAATGTGGATTTTCCAATTAACAGAAAAATCTTTCTATCAATATTCAATTGAGAAGAGCAACTCAGTAAGAATAATTCACCACTGCCGACATACCTTGCTACTGTCGCTCAGTACCTGGAAATTATCGAATTGCAGGCATATCAAACAGATCATGAGGTCGTGTTTGTTTTGAAAATTTCACTTGTGGAACCAGAAACAGATACCCTTTATCATCTGTACCCAATACCAATTTTGGATAACCGAACAGGACTTCATCACATTCTATTAACTTTCCAAAAATTCGTTGCGCGTGATGATGATTCAATGTTGTACATCTCTCTCCAAAATCTGGACAATTGTAAAGTGATAGGACACGGTGTGAAAATCTGTTCAGAAGTGCTTCCATACCCAATAGACAATAACGCAATCTGCGAAGCCCAACTCCTCAGACAGACGACCACATTGCCATATTCCTGCCAACCAACATTGATTCACGCAAAGGACTACAATGTGCAAGTGATTTCCCAAAATCTTTGGCTGGTCTCTATATCCGACTACCTGTCACTATCAAATGTGCCAACAGGGAGGCAATCACGAAAATTATCAATTCCAATTCTCTCTTGAAACTCCAACCCGAATGCAATGCCTTGCTGCGGCCGTTCTCTTCTATAACTAATGATTAGTTGTAATTCAATTAGATCGAAGCGAGGTATACGAATCTTGTCACATCAGCCAGGTAATGAGAATTTTGAGGTAGGAAACAGGTCACAGGTCCAAGAAACTACCTGAATATACATAATGAAACTGGGCACATTTTATTACGGTACATAAATTCATTTATATCGTAGTAGGTACATAGTAAAAAAAATATAAAAAATAACCTCATTTGATTATGTGGAAAACAGTTTTAACAAAATGGTTGATATTTAGAAAAATACAAAAACAAATTGTGGCACAATATAGTGGGACATTATTTACAAAATTTATTGTCCTTGAGATCTTGTAAAAAAATATTTAAAAATAGTTTTCTTTTCATAGTATCTGCATTTCTTGATTTTGAAGGAGTATAAATACTGAATATTTGACGGAAGTTTAGATTCTTCTGAAATATAATGATTTTAGAACTGGACTACTCGCACATCATTCGGCATCAGTTCCATCAATTCAAACACAAAAAGTTTCCTACCAATATTTTTGTCTAGGAGAACTGTCTAAATAAAAAAATAGAATTTTGCGCCACCCAGATTGATTTAGGTGAAGTCTGCACCCATGGATTGGATTTACGGCGTTGTGAATAGCAGCTTTGATGTCTTATACAATTTTTCTGGGTTGAAAAAGCAAATCATGTACGAACACAAATTTCTCAACTTGTAAGCATAACTTGTCTTTTAGTTAGCATAACTTGTCTTGAAATAACCATGCAAAGTAAAAAGTTCTTTAAAAAATGTATGCAATATTGAAAATTTCCATCCATGTATACAATTTCTGATTGCACTGAAACTGCTCAATTTATTTTACATATCAAAAAAATTATTCCCTGTGAACCTAACACAAAATCTTCATATTTTTATGTCTTGTAATTATTATCGAAATCACTCAGGAACTAACGTACTTCTTCTGCGTTATGCGGTATAACCAGGTAAGTTTTCGACGCTGATTGTACGTATTCTCCCTTACACATTTCAAGTCTTCGCTAGTTGTAACACTAACGTGGTCTGTTTTATTCGTCACAATTCAAATAATTTTTGTTGGTTTTTCCACTATATCACTTTTTGCTATCCTCTTGCATGCCGCAGTGAGAATTTGCCTTGATATTTTCCTTTTGCTTTCTGGGTCATGATAATACTGGCCTTTCACCGAAGTCATTACCAAATTTTCTGTTGTGCTCACCCTGTAAATAAACACTCCTGAGCACTTCCAATTGGCACATCCTCACACTATTCCATTTATCACTTCAGCTGTAATTGTTCGATGTTTAGAAAATGCATAGTTTTCATATAAAATTTGGGTCTGCCCTCGCTGACTCGACATAACTTCAAAGTTCAAAAACATAGATATAAAGAAATGTATCCACTTTTTGAACTAGAACTTTTTATTTCTACACTGAGCTGATTAAATAAACTAAATAAATTATTTTTAATGAACCATAATACCTGCCAACCGTAATTAGTACCTACCCTGCTGGGCCCATAGTACCTTGGGTTGTTGTGACCACTTTCGTACATTTGTTACCTGAAATGACAGGAGGTTGAAAATATTGAAATGTGACCAGATTCATTACTCCCATCGAAGCATCAGTATATTCGGAAAAATAAAAAACTAAGAAAAATCGACTTTTCCAAATGATAAAAACCGCAATAATAGAAATATTTGAAGCTTCAGAAATGAATGTCAGGAACTATCGATTCAAACTCGGTTAGGAAATCCAAACGAGCTGAAATGATTGTCAGGGACGAAAAATCAATAATAGTTTTCCTGTGACCAATGTTTCGTGCAGTTTTTTTTCAATCGAAAATTTTATTTACAATATTTAGATGATTTCGCAGAAATATGTCTTTAAAATCAGATAATATTTATATTTGATGTCAGAGCTAAAAATAGTCCAAAGGATTTAGAATTTCCATATTGGTACCTTCAAGAGTAACTGAGATATTCAACATCCTTTGTTTCACAACTATAAAATTATATCAGTTTGGAAATTAATAAGACTGAACATCACTGGCATGTCAATTTACTTTTGATTCAAAATAAATATTACACGAAACCAAAAGCCTATGATCTTTCAGAAGATGGTAATGATACAGATGAGATAATAAGTCATTACTGTTGGATAATTTTTTTTCGAGATTGACTCCAAAACAAGTATCGAAACATGGGCCACAAATGTTTTTTTTTGTGATAGATGTCTGAACTATTTTATCAGCTGAGAAAAATTGAATAGTCTCTTTTTCCAAAAATAAATACATACAATTCAAAAATCATCTTGAAGAAATACATTCATTTCTAATTTTTGCTGATATTGAATTATTACTAATACCATTCGAAGAAACTCAAAATGGGATGAATACAGATCTCTATCAGAAACATGAAGCGTGTATAGTGTAGGTTATTACGTAAAATATTCGTATGGTGAGTCTTTATCACATTTCAATAGCTATCGGGGACCCGATTGTATGAAGTGGTTTTCAGATCAAATCGAGGTTGAAGTGCAAATAATTCAATCAAAAATGTAATTTGATGATTGATGATTGAAAAAATTCACTTGAAAGATGCCACGAAAATGGTGGAAAACCTTTCAATGAAGAGGATAAGATTACAAGGGATCATAACCATCCTACGGGAGCATTTAGAGGGTTCACGCATGAGCAATGTAACCTCGAGTACAAAAATACTTTCGTGATTCCAAATATGTTCCAGAATTTCTCGGGCTATGACAGCCATTTTATCATCAAAGATTTAGCGCAAAATGAAGGAATAAGTTTGTTGGCAATGAACAAGGAAAAATATATTTCAATTGCCAAATAGGATGCAAATACTGAAATAAAATTCAGATTCATTGAATCATTCAGGTTTTTGGAGGCTTCTCTCGACTCTCTTGTATCCACTCTAGATCAAGAGGATTTTCAAAATTTGGGACGCGAAATCCAAAATCTGAATGATGACCCTCTCAAATTATTAAATCGAAAAGGTGTATTTCCATACGACTTCGTGGATTCCATCGACAAACTGGAGAAGGCGGCTTTGCCGGATATCGGAGAATTCCATAAGCCAACATGCTCAAAAGGTGTGCCAATAGCTCGTTGGCAACGTTGGGAGAATATTGGGACCTTCACATGAAAATGGATATTTCGCTCTTCGTCGACGTTATCGACAATTTTCGATCGAAAAGCCATAAAACATATGGACTCGATCCTGAACATTATTTCACTTTACCCGGGTATACTTGGGACTGTATGTTGAAATACACTCGGTGTCAATTAGAAACATTACAAGACGTCGACGTGTTGCTTTTCCTGTGAAAAGGTATACGTGGTGGAATTTTACAAGCATGCAATCGCTATTCAAAAGCGATTAATGAATTTATATCAACCAACAATGTTGAAAAAAATTCTAATCATCTTATGTATTATGACGTCATTCAATGTTTCAATATTTTCCTAACGATGGATTTCAGTGGGTGGAAAATTGTAAAAATGTCGTTGTTACTCGAATTTCCAATGAATCATCAGAAGGTTATATTTTAAAAGTAGATTTATCATATCTAGTACACTTATATGACTTATATCGGGACTTACCACTTGCACCGAAACCCAAAATACCTCCAAAATCATTTCACCGGAATCTCGAATAGTATTTAGCAAATACAAATATATCGATCTCAATACTAGTTTACGAAAGGAAGCAAAAAATGCTTTCGAAAAAAAACTTCCTAAACAACTTAACGTTCTCCGTTTACGGTTGAACTATGGAAAACATAAAATTAGTTAGAAAATGGGAGAAACGGTATGGGGCTAAAAATTTGATTGCCAGTCTGAATTTTGTGGATAGAACCATTATTGAAGTGGATTTGATGGCTATTGGAATGAAAAAGTAGAGGTAATTCTCGATAAACCATTATACGTTGGTATGGCCGTTTTGGACCTATCAAAAACTGTTATACAGTGTGTCTCACTTCTCATGGAAACACCCCCGTATCTTCCGTAGTTATTGATGTAGAATACTGTAATTTTCACGATCGTTGGTATTCCGAAGATGAGTCTAAATCTCTCCTCAGATTAACCTGAGTGACACACCCTGCCCGCCACGCGCCAGGGGGATGGATAGAACTATTTTTGCAAAAAACAATATTAGGGGGCGACATATGCTCAAAATTCTTACAGATCCGTGATCAGGACATCAACTTTGGTAAAAATCCATATTTTTGCTGAAAAATTTTCAGTTCTGAAAAACACCCCTGTATTCATTTATATAATCATTGAAGTAGAATTCTGAAATTCACCCGATCGTTAGATACCAAGAATGAGTCTCTTCTGGGGCTAACCTGAGTACATATACTGCGCGCCAGAGGCGATGGATAGAACGATTCTTACGCATTCGTTGGAATTATTGGAGTAGAATTCTGAAATTTTCACGGTCGTTGGATATACTGTCAAACGGGGTTACTTGAGACAGTAAGGCTAACTTGAGACGAATCACAATTTCAACAAAATCAGTGTAGTAGTGCCATCCACTGATATTGATGTATTCTGTGTTGCATGGATGTGATACACTATATGTAGTAGTTATTTGCGATGGTGCCAACGTATTCTTTACAAAAACTCAGCTGCTCATTTTGTTATTTCAAAACCATCGAAGTTGTCTCAATTGAAGAACGAAAACAGCTTACTCTATCCACACAAAAGAAAATACACTTTCTCAATCAATATATCATCTATGATATCATGTATAAATCTAATCTCAAAACAATGTCCAAAAAAAGTTATGAAAACATTTTTCAAAAACTCTACTTTTACAGGGTAAATTGAGACATGTCACGGAAATATAGAAGGCAACTTGGGTCCAGAAAATATATGGATAATCTACAAAAAGCCTTGGGAAAAGTGGTGGAAGGCACATTGTCTCTTCGAGAGGCTGAAGAACGATATAAAATACCAAGAGCAACTCCAAACAGAGGAATATCGGGCACTTCATGTTTTGAATCCTGGCAGACAAAAGGTTTTGAATGAACATGAAGAGAATGCAATTGTCAGTGCAATAGACAGAGCTGCAAATTGGGGTTATCCATTCACACACATGGAAATATGGATAATGGTAAAAAGTTATCTTCATACAAGGGCTTGAAAGAAAAGCGTTTCAAAGAAAATTTGCCCGGTTATAACTGGTTACAATCAGTTTTGAAGAGACATCATGAACCAACTGTAAGATTGGCACAAAATATGAAAAGATCAAGAAGTGGAATAACAGAGGTGGAAATGAATGCATATTTCGACAACTTGGAAAAATACCTTACTGATGTAGATCCAGATATTATCAACTACGACGGAACAAACCTGACAGATGATCCAGGCCAAGTTGAGGTGGTTATTCGTCGAGGCGTTAAAAGAGCTCTTAGGCCCGATTTCACCAACCTCTTTGAACGAGTTTTGTTCAAATTAAACTTAGATTAAGCTTTCTACACGTCATATTGGATTTCACCAGGAACTATAAACCGCGTTGAGTTCTAAACGGCGTTTCCATTTAAAACGGGCTGAATTTGGCCAGTTACGAAGTTAAACGACGTTTAGTTCATTGGTTTCGTGCACGTTTGACAGATGGTTGACATTGGAGGTAAAACAATCTTACTTTTCCGATTTGTTTATGTTGGAGAATTGAATAGCTTTACCTATTTCAGAAAGAATTCAGTTACATGTGTTATTGTTTAATTGGTAGATGATCATGCCTTCATATTGTTCTGTTGTGAAATGCAATAAAAATGCATCAAAAGTCGGCCGAATACGATTTTTCAGGTAAATTGTACATGTTTGATTTTTGACCCTGTTATCAGAATTCCATCTGCTGTTGTAAGGAATAGAAAACATTGTGAAATCTCCCAGAGAAGGCAAGCAGCCTAGATACATGCCATCAAACGAAAAGACTGGTCTGATAAGTTAACGAAATATGGTAGAGTTTGACATTTTCACTCTGGTAAAGAAATATGTTGTACAAATTTATTCAATAAGCTGGGTGCCGAATGAAGTCCAAAGAAGGAATTTATTTAATGAATTATATTTTCACATTCCAACCTGAAATTAATTGTAGAAGATATTGTCACTTTTATCAAGTTTCTTCAAAAACTAAACTTCGAACACCCACAAAAATATCACAAAACATGAGCCATGGAAGTTATCGGTTTTAAATTTTCAGGTTATATTGTCACTTGGCTTTGGCTCCTCTACAAAACAACGAAATCTATGCAAACATGACAGAAACGTACATATTTCACTATGTTGCCAGCTTTTGACTGTCCTTAAACTAAGTTTCAATAAACTCGGTTTAGCTTTCGTCTGTTTGTGTCGGTGAAACTGGATCGAGGTTTATCAAGATTAAAATCTGAGTTCAGTGAGAACGGAGTTTAGTAAAACGCCGTTCATCTACCTTGTGGTGGAATCGGGCCATAGGGTTATGGACAATTCAAAAAGTGCTACTTCTCTCATGTTCGCCGTGACTGCATCTGGAAGAAGACTTCCATCTTATATTGTTTATAAAGCGAACAATTCATATCCCGAATGGCTGCTCTGGGGGGCCAGCCAACTGGCTGGTTTATTATCTGAAATTCATAAAGTGGTTGTACCATAATTCAGGAGCCGTGAAGGCAAAAAAGCCATCGTTGGGGATAATTCAGCCTCCTACCTCTCAACGAAAACCATTGAAGAATGCGAAAATAATGATATTTTGTTCATTCTCCTTCCACCCATGTTTGTCAGCCAGTGGACGTTCCCTTTTCCAAACCATTGAAAACAGCCTGGCGCAAGGTGCTCACAGAATGGAAAATGAGAAACCGTGGTTGCATTCCCAAAACACAATTCCCAAGGCTGTTGAAGGAAACATTAGAGAATTTGGAGCATTGTGAATATCAAAAGTGGATTTAGAGCAACGGGAATTTTCCCTATAAATAGTTTGGAAGTTTTGAAGAGACTGCCTGGTTTTGTTCCAGAAGTTCAGGAGAATTGAAATCCGAATATGGAAAACGCTTTCGAAAACATTATCAAAAGACATGTTTCTGTGATAGAGCAACCGACTGCTAAAAGAAAAAAAACATAATGTTGGGCCCGGAACGGCAGTAAGATTAGGAGACCTAACCACTTTAAATGAATCATTTGAAGGTGAGAACGATGGTTCTTGTGGATATATATGGCAGCTATCTATTGAAAAGTATGGAGAAACTTTAGCTGTGGCATTAGATATCTCCAAGGGGTTCGATCGAGTTTGGCACCAGGGACTCCTCGCCAAGCTTCCATCTTATGGCTTGCCCCCTCAGCTGTGTTCTCTGCTTGCTAGTTTTCTCTCAAACAGGTCTCTCCATGTAGTGGTCGATGGAGTTTCATCTGACACTCTACTCATAAATGCTGGTGTTCTGCAAGGATCCATTCTAGCACCAACACTATTTTTACTCCACATCAACGACCTATTGAAAGCAACTTCATGTCCCGTACACAGCTTTGCCGATGATAGTACCCTCCATACCGCTTTCTCTTCCAGGGCCCCTATATCAGCCCGTGAAACCAGAAATGAACGAGGAAGAAATGTTAACAATGTAAATATGGACTTAGCAACAATTCTCGAATGGGGATCCAATAACTTGGTAGAATTCAATGCAAACAAAACACAAGCATGTCTTTTCTCTAGAAAAGCCGATCTCACTGTGCCTAACATAACTTTGTCAGGAGTAACCATACCACTGAAGTCATCCATATCGATGCTTGGTATTACTATCAGCAATAACCTTTCCTGGGAAAATCACGTGAGGTCCATTGCCAAAAGTGCATCCCAAAAACTTGGTTTTTTGTTTCGTGCCAAGAGCTATTTCACCCCATCAGCTCTTATAATAAGGCAAACCCCTCCCCAAAAGTGCATCCCAAAAACTTGGTTTTTTGTTTCGTGCCAAGAGCTATTTCACCTCCAAACTCGCTCACTTGTCTGGAACACCGTAGAAAAGTTGGCGATTTGTCTCTATTTTATAGATATTTTCATGGGCGATGCTCTTCTGAAATATCAACAATCGTTCCTCCTTTGGCAGTCTCTTCGAGATTAACCCGTCAAGTTCAGTCTTCACACCCCTTCGTGGTCACTTTGGAGACCTGCAGAACATCACTTTCCAAAGACTCATTCATCCAACGAACAGCGAGGCTTTGGAACTCATTGCCTAGGGAGGTGTTCCCCGAGGCATACAACCTCCAGAAATTTAAGAAGAACACCAACTCCTACCTTCTTTCCCTTGGTTCCCACGATGTTCTCTGAACATTACAGGATATCCCTTTTCGTGGGAACCAGAACATATAAAAAAAAAAAAAAAATATGAGGATGCCGATTCCAATTCTAATATGGAAATCTCATCTGATGATGAAACAGCCATTCTAAAACATTCACCTACGGTCGCTGACCTCAAGCAAGGTTTATTCATTGTGGTGCAGTTTCTATATGATGCAGAAACGAAAAAGGAGTGCTCAAAGAAATTTGTAGCAAAAATTGATAAACTCAATAAGAAATCATACACAGTTAGCTGTTTGAGGCGATACAGAGAGTCGAAGAATATGTTCGTCTTTCAGATGTTGTTGATATGAACATGGTGGAACTTGGACAAATTATTAGTGTCTTAAAAACACCATCCATAAGGAGGGGGCTTTATATTTTCAGTGGTGATGTGGATCCATTGTGAAATAAATTGTTAGTTGTGTTCTGAACATTTTTTTTTGAGAAATAATTTTAGGAATTCATATTAATGATATATAATTGTCTCAAGTAAGCCTGGTAGAGTATTACATGCACTTTTCGACGTTTTTCATGACTGTCTCCTGTTACCCCATTTTCAAGGTGAATTGAGACATCCATATAAAAATCAATAACAGGAAAATTAAATAGGAGAATATATAAAATATTGATGGTATGCTCAACCTTAGAACCAACTAGACCTTTGCGAAAGGATTGCATGGTTCTATCATTATTATTGAGATAATATTCGTAGAAATGTCTCAAAAATGCCTCAAGTACCGAGTATGAGTCAAATTTCTTCTGGGGTGAACCTGAGTGACATACACTGCGCCCCAGGGGCGATGGATATAATGATTTCTACGAGAAATAATATTAGGATTCAAGATAGGCTCAAAATTCTCATGGACTCGTGATCAGGACATCAACTTTAGTAACAATCCGTATTTTCGTTGAAAAATTTTCAGTTCTGAAAAATCCAAATTTGTCTCACTTCTCATGAAAATACTCCTGTATCTTCCGTAATTATTGGAGTAGAATTCTGAAATTTTCACGATTGTTAGATATACCGCGGATAAGTCGGAATCTCTTCTGGGGTTAACCTGAGGGACATACACTGCGCGCAGGGGCCATGGATCCGAACAATTTTGCCAAAACTGATATTAGGGGGCAAGATAGGCTCAAAATTCTTACGGATTCGTGATCAGCATATCAACTTTAGTCCCAATTCATATTTCGCTGAAAAATCCGAATTTGTTTCACTTCTCGTGGAAACACCCGCGTATCTTCCGTAATTGTAAGAGTAGAATTCTGAAATTTTCACTATTGTTAGATATACCGAGGATGAGTCTAAATATCTCCTGGAGTTGATCTGAGTAACATACACTGTGGGCCAGGGGCGATGGATAGAACGATTTTTGCGAAAAATAATATGAGGATGCAAGAAAGGCTCGAAATTCTTACGGATTCGTGATCAGGACTCTAGTAACAATCCGTATTTTTGCTGAAAAATTTTTAGTTCTGAAAAATCCGAATTTGTCTCACTTCTCATGGAAACACGCCTGTATATTTCGTAATTATTGGAGTAGAATTCTGAATATTTCACGATTGTTAGATGTACCGAGGATGAGTCGGAATCTCTTCTGGGATTAACCTGAGGGACATACACTGCGCGCCAGGGGCCATGGATAGCACGATTTTTGCGAAAAATGATATTGGGGGCAAGATAGGCTCAAAATTCTCACGGATTCGTGATCACTACATCAACTGTAGTAACAATCCGTAATTCTCTGAAAAATTTTCAGTTCTGAAAAATCCAAATTTGTCTCACTTCTCATGGAAACACTTCCGTATCTTCCGTAATTATTGCAGTGGAATTTGAAATTTTCACGATCGTTAGATATAGGTACCGAAAATGAGTCTAAATCCTCCTGGGGTTAACCTGAGTGACAAACACTGCGCGTCAGGGACTATTGAAGAACGATTTTTGCGAAAAATGATATTGGGAGGCAACATAGGCTCAAAATTGATTACTCTCGTTTCGGACGTCCATCGCCCTAATGGATTTCAAAGGCTTTTACGACGTTTCAAATGCTTGTATCTGCAATCGTCTTCAGGTGAATACTGACAAGCTTAGGTGCTACTTATTTATTCATATGTCTGTCGGTGCAATCATGGGTGCAATTCCGCCAAGTTCAGTGGTGAATGTGATTCCGCGCGGTGTGGAGGTGCGTGGAGTTTCGCGCCTCTGTAGTCTGCCAGAAAGGGCAATTAGTGGTTTCCATAGTTCTTGATCTCAACGCTTGGTTGACAAAAGGTGTTATTAGCTTCGATCTAGGCGATCCCTTTGAACTTTCGTCCTTTCTATGTTGAACACTTGCGTCGTCCCATAGAATTCGATGGTGCTCAGTCCAGGCGTGGTCAGCAATTCCCGATTTTGACGTTTCTTCGCGTTGAGTACATTTCTTGTGCACATCCAATCTTACCGATAAAGCCTGTCACGTTTCACGTTGAATTGTTCGTTTGATTTTTGTTTTGTTGGGTGCCAACTAGCTCAGTCTTTGGTCTGTTAATGAAGTAAATAATGCACACTGCCACTTTGTACTTATAATAGTTATAATGCTATGATTTTGATCAATGCAGGAGATACAATCTTTTGTTGTGGTTCAGACACACATATCCCAGGATCTTCCGATGTCTCTCCCGGTTAGGTTACAATTCTCGCGCGCTATTTTTTTCAGGGTTGCCAGTTACACAATATTCTAAAACACTCCCCCCTTTCAGGAGTGTCGCAACCACAACTCAATATCATCAAAATTCATCCAATATGACAATATGGATAAGAAAAGAATCAAAAATATTCACAAAATACATAAATTCAAATGTATACCTTAAAAAATAATGACAATATGGGTTGCCTAAAACTCAAAATTCATAACTGTAAAAAAGAAGGGAATACAACAACAAAACAAAAAAAAGGTTCTGAACACAATTAGTCAGTCACACATTGCACAAGTGTTTTTAAGTCTAGGTCGTTTCTTCACTGACGTCGACATTTTTCCAATTGTCTTCTAGGTGACGAAAAAGAAACAGCGGTTGAACTGGAAGCTTCAGGAACCATATTACAATTCCATTTTTTGTCAATATCGAAATTGGGGATTGGTCCTTTATGCTGTCTACTAGTAAACTAGCATCAATGGTACATTCGACCTCATCTGAAGTCGACTCCCTTGAACAAACACCATTTTCTAAGAGCTGATCATTAGAATGGACCTAATACTCGTCGATTCGTGGTCGGAGCTATTCAGCTGCCGAGTAGGGTACCAATTATCCAAATCGGTGATCCGTTTTGAAGGAACTATATCTAATAGTCTTCTAGCCGCACTTGGCTCAACTAGCGACGAGTTTAATCGGTCTTGATTATGAAATTATGTCAAAGGTCGAAAAGGGCTGGCCACTTCAGTCCTTGAACCTTCGCTCCTATCATCTCCATCATTCGAATTTAACAATAAAGGAATATCATTTCCAACTGGGGCAGGTCGTGAGTCATCGGCATGGACAATGATAATATGACCATCACGGGAGATGCTATACGTAACATCACCTTTGGATTCAATTCAACAGATACGGTTCGTGGATCCCCACATTTTTCCAAATGCGAATAAATACTAGTGTCTGCCATTGGTTATCCATCATTTCCTCAATTGTCAATTGAAATCAAACAGGTACTCACGGTTTTTTTTCTTTTTTTTACCAACCACATGTTTAACCATTACACTAAGTTTACAAAATTGTTGTTAGAACTTCGTAACAGTTTCTATTTGAACATTAACAAATATCTCGACACTAGTGTTTATTATTGTCCCACGATTAGGGCCGCCATGTTCACGTTTTACGTTGAATTGTCCGCTTGATTTTTGTTTCGTTGGGCGACAACTAGCTCAGTCTTTGGTCTGTTAATAAGTAAATAATGCACACTGCCACTTTGTACTTATAATAGTTATAATGTTATAATGTTGATCAATGCAGAAGATACAATCTTTTGCTGTGGTTCAGACACACATAACCCGGGAACCCCCGATGTTTCTTCCCGGTTAGGTTAGAGTCTTCCTCTTTTTTTTTACAATTCTCGCGCACTATTTTGTCCAGGGTTGCCAGTTACACAATATTCCACAACAAGCCCTCTTTGTCTCTCCAATGTAGGGATCTCTGCAGTCACATGGAACTTCATAAATACAATACTTATTGGTTGCATTTCTGTTGTCAGGTTGGTCTTCGTAAGGAAACTCCGTAAAATACTCCCGGATTGGAAGCAGCTCTTGATGTTGAACTTGTTTCCGATCCTCCTGATCTTCTCGGAGACACCTCTGATGTACGGAAGGCCGATCACTGTATATTGTTGCTCTTCAGATGTCTTAGGACTCTGGAGTTGTTTCAATACTTCTCCTAGGAGTTTCTTGGGTTATCCATTCCGGTGAAGGTTCTCTCTGATGTGTTTGAATTCGGCGTCTAGTGAGTCCTCTTGTCGAACTCGGACAAAGGAATAGGGGAATAGTGAGAATAACAACTCAATCTTCTGCAATCGCTCCGTGATTTTGAGTGCTATCGCCATTTGATATTTTGCCAAGCTCCTAGTATATAGGTATGAATATGATGAGCTTGGCTGGCGTTTATTGGATTTTGTATAGTGTTGGGCACTTTGATAAATTGGTATTCTGATTTGATATTTTTGTTACATACATCAATAGTTTGATATTTGATACTTTGATACTCTGCTATTTTAATACTTGATAGATTGCCAATTTGATGTTTTGATATTTGATACTTTGATATTCAGCTATCTTGATACTTTATGTTGAGATTATGTGATGCCTATATACAGTTTCAGAGACCAACTTGTAGTATGCCAATAATAAACATTGTGTTTCACTAGTATGACTAGTATTTAATTGGTAATATATTGAAATACTCAAATTCGATTGAAATCTCTTGGAAAAATGATATTTTCTATGATAAAAATAGTTCCTATCTGACAAATTTTTTTGTACAATTTGACTTATTGGAATAAATTCTGTTTTCATCTATGGGGTGTTCGAATAAAAAATGCAATCTATATAGATTATTGAATATTTCTAACACTCCCGCCTAGTACAGCGCTGAACAGAATGAAGTGCTGTACCATCTTTTTCAAGAGTCAATAAAGCAAATGTAGTCACAGGTCTCTCGAAAATACCATTCATTGCTTGTACTTTGCCTCTTCTCACTTGACCATCACGGGCTTCGTCACTTCGATAAGAGGTCTTCATCACATATAATTATTATATCTCCTTCTTCTAAAGGATGGACTTGCTTATGCCATTTTGAACGCAGTAAGAGTTCTGGAATATATTCAGCAACAAATCGACGACAACATCTATTCGCAAACTGCTCTCGATATAAATAGTTTAATTTTAAAACCTTTGCATCATTATCCAGCTTTGCCATAGTTTTATCACCATTAGAGCAACCAACTGAAAAGTGATCCGGAGTTAATGCCTCTGATTCCTCAGAATCTAGCGGAAGATATGTCAACGGCCTAGAGTTCACAATGTTTTCCGCAGAAATTAAACAACTCCTCAGCAAAGGATCTATGGGAGTTCTGGATGGTAAAGCGTCATAAAGTGCAATTTTAACTGCTTCAACTAAACGTTCCCAGGAGACTCCCATATGAGGTGCTAATGGTGGGTTGAAGTGGAATAATAGCTCAGGACCCACAAATGAATAGCGATTTGTTTAATGTCGAAATTCTGGAGTTCTTCACGTAGAACACGTTCTGTTGCTACAAAGTTAGTTCCACGATCACAATATATATGTCTAGGTCTTCCTCTTCTATTCATAAAATTTGAAAAACAGAGGATACAGTCTCGTCGGTGATGTCTCGCTTACAAACTCGCTCACTTGTCTGGAACACCGTAGAAAAGTTGGCGATTTGTCTCTATTTTATAGATATTTTCATGGGCGATGCTCTTCTGAAATATCAACAATCGTTCCTGCTTTGGCAGTCTCTTCGAGACTAACCCGTCAAGTTCAGTCATCACACCCTTTCGTGGTCACTTTGGAGACCTGCAGAACATCACTTTCCAAAGACTCGTTCATCCAACGAACAACGAGGCTTTGGAACTCATTGCCTAGGGAGGTGTTCCCCGAGGCATACAACCTCCAGAAATTTAAGAAGAACACCAACTCCTACCTTCTTTCCCTTGGTTCCCACGATGTTCTCTGAACATTACAGGATATCCCTTTTCGTGGGAACCAGAACATAAAAAAAAAAAAAAACAAAGTCCAGTTCATAAGCCAGTTCCAAATGTACTGCTCTAGTGGTTAGGCACGTGAATAAGGCTCCCCAGCGTTTTTCGACTCTTCTTCCAACCATCACATTCATTTGACCAAAATAGTCGACGCCAGTATGAGTAAACGGTGAAGTGAAGATAGCTAGTCGACATTCAGGCAAAGGTGATATTTCAGGTACTTCAGGAGTTGCAGATTTGATATTACACGTCTGACAATTTTTTCGAATTTTATTCAAAATTCTTCTTAGTTTGGGAATGTAGTATTTTGTTTTATTCCATTAACAATACTTCCATGATTTTTGTGTCGAAAGGCGTGGTGATACTTTGTAACGATCAATAAGGTGAGATGACTTTCTCGGGGTAAAATTATTGGTCGTTTGGTGTCAGTTCCAATTAAGTCACCAACATCTAATCGTCCTCGGACACGAAGAATTCCATGCTCATCTAGATAAGGTGAACATTTATAAATGTTGCTCTTGGGACTAACCGTAGGTTGTAGTTTGGTGGTAGACAAATTCTTCAATATTTTCATCTCCTCTGGATAAAACTCCTTCTGAACGATTTGTATCAAGGTATTTTCATTGAGTCTGAGTTCCTCTGAAGATAATGTGCCCACAGAACTATTCTGACTTTTCTTTAATTTATTAATTTATGAACATAATCCATTGTTCGTAATAATTTATTATACCGACTCAAGTTTTCCATCTTTAGAAAAGGCTAGCACGTTCCATGGATGCTCGCAATTCCTTCAGAAACTTGTTTTTCAGGAGGATCTTCCGTTGGTCACAGCTGCTCCTCTACAAACAGAAACTTTCGGTCCTATGAACCAGCTATCAATTGCTTTCAAAGAAGGTCATTTACTCCATTTGGTTGCTTCATCAGCAACATTGAGTTTGGTGGGAACATAACGCCAACTGGAAATCATGGAAATATCCTGAATTTCGGCAACATATTTACTTAGCTTCCTGGGCTTTTCAGAACGTAACCAGTTCAAAACAATTTGGGAGTCGGACCAATAAATGGTATTGTGAATTTTGATTGATAGATGCTGTTTTATATTTTTTGCAAATCTTGCTACCATCAAAGCGCCATCTAGTTCAAGACGAGGCATTGTCTGGAGCTTTATGGGTGCTACGTGTGTTTTTGCGTCAACAAGTACGCATTCTACAGTTGATTCTTCATTAGAGATTATCAAGTAGGCTAGTAGGCAAGTACTGTTCTTGCATTTTCACTGGCGTCTACCAAAATGTGGAGCTGTACCTCCGAGGTTTCCCAGTTTGAAATATTATTCAAAAACATCTTGGAATGCATAGTTTTTCTATATCAGGGAGATGTTTCAACCAAAAGAGCCACCTATCAAATTGCTCATTAGATTGAAAAGGGAAACATTCTCAATTGAATATTGATAGAAAGATTTTTCTGTGAATTGAAAAATCCACGATTAAAATGAAGTTATTTTTTGTGAATGTCTAACAGAAAACAACTACTTCCCCGGCTAAAGCCACGCTGGACATTGAACTACATCTGATAGATATTCTGAAGGCCTAACTAAGAAAATCTGAAATGATTTGCATTTATTCGATGTTATTTGATTTTCTATTCCAGTCTTAATTAGGAACTCATAAAGATGAATGAGGCAAAGAAGAATGTTTTCCAAAAGAGAGTACTCACCAGAAATCATTCGTAACATTGACGCAGGAGAGACATGGTTGATCCCAAGTAATCTTACTTCTCCATATATATTGCAGAAGGATCTTGAGATACACTGAATAATTCATTATGAGCCCCAAGGGATCATATATTGACATTGATATTCGTAGTATTTCACGTTTCGTCGGTTTCCTCTTGCCCTCTAGGACTTCTTTGTTTCCTTTGTTATATCTCAATGAAAAAATTATAAAATCTTCACTCAAATTCCACCACATACCAAGAACCTTCTCAGTATTTTCTTCGGAATGCATATTCATGTTGATTTCTAATGGATTTTCAGAGGTTTGGTTCATTATCTGCATGAGTTTTGGTGAATTTGAACGCCAATTTCTTATCTCTAAATTAGCCTTCGAATGGATGAAAACAACTTGTTTCGCAATTTCTATGGCTTTCTCCTCAGTATCTGCAGAATCTAGTAGATCATCCACATAATGGTTTCTTATGATGGATTCGACAGCTCTTGGATACTGTAACGAAAACTTTCTTGCATTTGTATTTTTTACATACTGTGCACAACTGGGTGAGCACGTTGCACCAAAGGTCATTACTTTCATAACGTATGTATCCAGGGGTTTGTCAGGATTACCATCTCGCCAAAGGAAGCGTTGCGCATGTTGATCCTCAGATTTTATTAGAACTCTTAAGAACATATCTTTTATGTCCGCGCTGAATCCAATGTGTTTCTCCCGAAAACGAAGTAGAACACCAAGTAGAGAAGAAAGCGGATCATCACCCTTCAAGAGCAAGTAGTTCAGAGAAATTCCTTCTACGGAAGTAGCTGCATCTCAAACAATTCTGCACTTTCCAGGTTTATTTGGATTGAATACAGGGAATATAGGGAGGTACCAAACTCTTTCGTATTGCTGGGATAGTTTTTTTTGAGTGAGTTTCTGGATATACCCTTTTTTCATATAATCTTTCAGTTGTGAATTCATTTTCATACCTAACTCTGGATTTCTTTTGATTCTTTCTTCTATACACTCCATTCTTTGTAGAGCCATATTACTACTGTCAGGCAATTTTAAATTGTCATACTTCCAAATTAAACCAATTCTGTAGTTATTTTCTTCCTGCTTTATTGTAGCTCTTTTGAAAAAATGGTATTTGATGCTTTGACACCCAGACTTTCAACTGAAAAATATTGCTTTATGCTTCGTGGAGCCTTTCGTCAGTCATTGTGGAGTCTGTACTCACATACATGATAATTTTAAGACTCACATGATTGCAGACGCGATGGTAACAGTGCAAATATTGTCCATCCCAGTCTACACTTAGCAGCAATAGGTTGACCTTCATTTCCTTCTCTGACACGGAGTGGTAATGCTGAGTCCCAGTTGTCCAAACCAATGAGTATTTGGGGTTTGACTCCTTTATATGATTGAATGGGGAATTTTTTGTGAGATAACTTATCTGTCAGAATATTTGTTCTAAAAAATATAGAAATCAATAGTGCAGTTACTGTCGAGAAATGCAGTTGAGAAATATGAAATAAAAACGAATGGGTGTAGAAATTAAAAACCCAATTTAATTTGAAGTAATAATATGAACAGGATATTCATTAAATCAGATATGGAGTCACCTGCGACTAAAAGATAAACTTTAGTCACTATCTTCCATCGGTCAAGATAACCTCTTGGGAGGTATTCATGTTGAAAAAGGAAACATATTCAATTGAATCTACGACAATAATGAAGTAATTTTCTGTAATATCTAATAGAAAATAACCATTTCCTCGGCTATAGCCATTCTGGATATTGAACTACATCTGATAGATATTTGGAATGTTTCCATTTTCAACATGAATACCTCCAAGGGGTTATCTTGAACGATGGAAGATAGTGACTAAAGTTTATCTTTCAGTTGCAGATGATTCCATATCTGATTTCATGGACATCCTGTACATGTTATCAGAGGAATCAATCTCCCATGACTGGTTTTAATGTGAAAAAACCACTGATTTCGAAGTGTCGATCCACATGAAACGTTTCTAATATTTTTTCATCATTGCATAGTGAAATTGCTTCTGAAAAAAGTGTTTCCTGATTTTTCTGGTCTTCCTGATGATCGTGGAAGCGTGAAATAAGTAGATTTTCATTGACAAAAATGTATTGAAGATCTAGTGAATGCGATATCCCTCTTGCATCAATGTTACAAATGGTTTCTGGTGAGTACTCCTTTATGGAAAACATATTTACCTCATTTCTTTATTCGAGTCCTCAATTGAGACTGGAATATAAAAGCAAATAACTATCTGAATAAAAATGCAAATTTCCATTTTTAGAATTTTTCTTTTGAGTTATGGTCCTTTCACAATATCTTTCAGGCGTAGTTGGCTTTAGCCAGGAAATAATTGTCTTCTGTTTGATAATACAAAAAATAACTTCATTATTTTCGTAGATTTTTCAATTTTCAGAAAAATCATTCTGTTCAATATTCAATTGAGAATTATTAAAGTCATTTTTAACTTGAATATCAAACTCTAATCTCTTCTTATAGCCAGTCTTTGGAAATATTGTAATAACTTTCCCGGTATCAATGCCTATGGACCGAGAACAACAATAACAACTCTGAACAAAATCACAAAAGAATCATGCGTGTTGGTTGACTATTATTGGCCTATTGGCGCAAAACGAATTAAACTCTCTGTCTTGTCTGTACTCTCAAGTGCTCGGTAGGAAGGAGCCGCGGGCAAAACAAAGCACATAGAAAACAAAACACATTATTTCTGGAGGCGCAGACTCGACGCAATTTTTTTTATTACAGTTGTAATGCCTTAAGCGTTAATAACAACTTTAGTGAATATAGTGATGTCCTAATAACGATTTGAAAATTTTGAAATTGTTAAAAAAAACTGCTCTGGTCGTGCGTCAGGGGGCGGGGCGGCAATTGCAAACATCCCCCCCTGTATCCGCGCCTGTTTACACTCACAAGTGTCATAAATATTATCGCGCAAATGGATTTTCATTAGTATCAAGTATAAATTTTTTTTTAAATATAAATTATCACAGATTATATTTTGGTTTTTACAAGCTTTCATTGATTTGCTTTGTTCGTATGTCATTCTGTCATTCTTTCCGGTTCAAAATTTGTCAGCAATTTTTGGAGCACTTGCCGACATCCGATTGAGCTGAAATTTGGCAGGTGTTCACAATTCCGTTGACAATGCATTATGACATTTTTGTTAGAGGAAAAAACAAAATGGCGGCTCCAAGATGGCGGACGAGTATTGTGATAATGGTACGAGTCGATTCAAAATTGGTTTGTAGGGGTTTTCGGGGACGGAGACTGTGAATTTTTTGTCAAAATAAAAAAATTCAAGATGGTGGACATGTTTCATGATTATGGTCAGATTCGATTCAAAATAGGTATTTGTGGGTTTTCGGGGTCGGAGATTACAAATTTTTGGTCAAAATTTATAAATTCAAGATGGCGGCTCCAAAATGGCAAAAAAGTTTTGTGATTATGGTCCCATTCTATAAAATATTTGTATATGGGGGTTTTCGGTTTTTTAAAAATTTATGAAATTGAAATGGTGGCTCATGGAATTTAAGTTAGAGAAAAAAACAAAATGACGCTTCAAGATGGCGGATGAGATTTAGGTCAATGGTCCGATTCGATTCAAAATTGGTATGTGGGGGTTTTCAGGGTCGAAGATTACGAATTTTCCTTCAAAATTCATAAAATCCAAATGGCGGCTCCAAGATGGCCGATGATCTCTGTGTTTTGTGACGAACTTTTCGTTACCTTCCCGTTCATTTTACCGTTTACTTTCACGGTGGTGCGAGTCATCAGTCACTGCTCAAATCGTATACAGCGATATTTCTTATCGATCCTTTGTGAAGGTGATAGTCACGCTTCCCTGACATTTCACAAATCATATTTGAGTATGTTGTGTTTTTTGCATGAGTGGTTTTGAATAAAAAAAAAACAAGGTTGGTGTTGAAAAAAACAGGCGAATCGGTGATTTGGTGGACAGAAAAAATTTATCGTTCTCTTTGCTAATTTGGCGTTTGACCGAGGTGGATCTGTGCGTGGTTTTGATTTCTGGTAAGGTGATGAGTTTTAATTTCAACAAAAGGCTAGTCACTGCTTATGATGGTTGAGTATATTTAATTATGTGCTTTTTCGTAATCGCTTTTATTTGTTTATTAACAGAGTTTCGCTATTTAAATTGACAATTGAACCCTTGACATAATTGCACCGCATGTAGGTAATTGCCGGTAACAATTTCAATTTTCCATTTCTTGCAACATTCGCATTCACCTTTGAATTTTAGATTCCTGATCTATTCAATATTTTGACTCCAAATATCTCATAACATATCTTTGGATTTCGATCAGATTTTATTGTAAAATTCAGATAAAGTTCCTGTTTGAGATTTTAGGTCAACCAGATTCAATCAGTGGATTTTCAATACTGTACCGGTTCTTTTTGACTTTTGTACGTTCGATTCAATTCAGATTTGATAATATTTCGTAATTTTTACTCAGTTCATCCAGGTTTGATTTTTTTGCAAGCAACGTATGCACTTGAGATATTGTGCATTATCAGCCGAGTTATCTCTTGGTTATTTTGTGAGATCAGTTGCTAGGCTTCATCAATTTTCAGGGCAAGATACCAACTTGGAGTGGAGGAGTGGCTACCTAACCGTCCCGGTGTGATTATTCTAAGAGGAGTTCCAATGATAAGAAGCTGAGACTATTATTCTGGGACATTTGAGCAATTCTCCTTCTAGGACAGCCTCCTCAGGTGAGCATTTGTTTTTATTTTCATTATAATCTCTGAGATTATTCTAAATGTTTCTCTTTGAGAAATAAATGCTTCCTGAGAAGGTCGGTTCTCTGGCTTAATGTGTCACAGAGTACTCGCTCTCACAGTATCGGTTGCTTTCCTCAAGTTTAAATTCAATATTGATTAGTTTCATTTTGTCATTTACTCAGCCAATTGATAGTAATAGTCATATCTTGAAAATCTGCCAGAAATCAATCCGCCCACTGATCGCTTCATTCGTAACAAAGAGGTATTGAGCACATATGTGCTAAAGGAGGACGTTTCAATCTCCAGAGAATCTATCTTTCTCCATTTGTGAAAAATAACGGGCTCATCGTTTATAAAAGGGATTCGCCACCCTCTATATTGCTATATCTTTGAATATATAAGCACATGTATGTCCAAGTAGATTTCCATTCATCGGGCACTTTTTCTGTTGGAAGAATTATCTTCACCTTTATCTTTATTTGAGAGTTGTCTCGTACTCACTTTGAAAAAGGGTATAGGTTTTGAACACTATATTTTTTCTCTAAAAAAAATATATTTTGATTTTGGAATTCTATATTTTTTCTCTGGAAAGTTATCAAGAATATTTTTTCTTATCGAACACTATACTTCCCTCTGAAAACAAGGCTTAGCCCTCGTTCTCGAGATATCTTTATTCCTCTCCTTTTGAGGATATGATTTTTCCGTTCAGCTACCTCTCACTATTTTTCAAATGGGTATTTTCATCGAAATTTTTGCCGTGAGGACTCTTCTAGTACTTTTCAATAAACTATCAAAGATTATTCCAATTTGAATATTAAAATCATTTTGTTGGAAATCCTTTCGGGTGGGTTTTTTGTATTGCTCAGTGGATTATTTCACAATCATTGTTTTCAAATTTTGAAGAATTAAATCAATCCAACTATTCAGTTGTTTTATGTTATAGATTTTAAGAAATATTTTTATTTCTGTTTAAAAAAATTAATTGTATGGTCATTTTTCTCCTGTTATAGTCATAAATATTTAAATTTATGTTTAAGAAATTTACCTTTATTGTGACTTTGCTTTACTAGTGGTATCCGACCATTTTAGGGTTCATTCAATTGAAATTTTATACATAAGCTTGAGGTTCAAAGGATATCCTTCGTTCTCCCCGAATTATAACTCTCTCTGATTCCCATCGTCTTATTCACATGTATGTACCACTGAGAGAAGCAGAATAATGAAGACAGAAGGACTGGTAACTGAGGAGGTCTCACAGCAGTCTACTTCTTACTACGTGAAATCTATCACACTCACGAGGGAACGAAAACAAGGGTCGCAATCAATATGACCACCCTTCCGGAACCCAGATCATCACAGCGATCAAACCAGCCCTCGAAATATCTGTCACCAAAGACCATCTTCAGCCAACCCAAACCTCATGAGTACCTCAGGTCTACGGTACCCACAACCATATTCGGATGGAATCAGAATTATTGTAAATTGTCAAATTTTGATAAACCAATCCCAACTTGGGATTTAATACTACTAATTTTTTTTCTTAAATTCTTCTACATTTAGATTCATCTTATTTTGTATTTTTTTATTGTTCATTCCATTTTGGTGCTGTTCAGAATTTTTGTTCAGCAGAAATAAAGTTTGTTAAATTGAGTTCCTATATCTTTATTTTGCCTTCCCAAGCTGGGTAACATTTTCTTATTTTATATATTTTCTTATCTTTGACTGTTGTCTTTTGCCAGTCTGGCGCCCAAATACTAAACAAATCAAGGTAATTGATGAATAATTTTTCTAGTGGCCTAATCTGAAAAAACTAGTAAAAGTCGTTAATTGCACCTTACTCACGACCTTACCGATTCAAACTGAGCAGCCTATCGGCCAAGTGATTTTTACTTCTTACAATTTGAAATCAGATTATTCAAATTTGTGATTTAAAGAAAAAAGAGTGTTGCAGTTTATGGTCCGATTCTATTCAAAATTGGTATGTAAGGGTTTTCGGGGTCGGAGATTAAGAATTTTTTATCAAAATTCACAAATTCAAGATGGCGGACGAGTTTTGTAATTATAGCCCGATTCAATTCAAAATTGGTATTTCGGGGTTTTTGGGGTCGGTGATTATGAATTTAGTCGAAGATTATTGATTTTTAGTTGAAATTCATAAATTGAAGATGGTTTCCTCATTGAAGGACTAGATAGCTCAGAACTCACAGAAAAAAGCCCTCATAATAACGATGCTTCAATAATAGATTAAGGCTTACAAAAATACAAAATACAAAAATAAAATAATTAATGAAAACCCTTTTTGAAGATAACTTCTATTCAAATGCACTAAAAAGTGAAAAATGATTGTTTTGGATGTGTGACGTAGGTTATTCCGTGAGTTATAGATTCAAAAGCTTATTGTTTTTGTATTCGAATTGGAAGCTTTGTGCGACCAGCTTTTGAATATATAACTCACGGAATAACCTTCATCGCATATCCAAAACTATTATTTTTTACTTTCAAGTACATTTGAATGAAAGTTCTTCTTTGAAAGGGTTTTTTATTAATTATTCAAGTTTTAAATAGCTTTTCTGGTTGAAAAATCATTCTTAGGATAGTAATCATTTTCGTATAATTTAAACTTCATTAAGATTAAATTTATTTCCTTGCATACAGAATATCCAAAAATTAGCATTCAGAACTTTTATAATTGTTTTTTTCGTCTATTTATTCCCCTTTTACTCAAGTAATCTGGTTTCATTGTTGGGAATCTATTTTTGTAAATTCTAGTAGTTGTGATAAGTTTAGATTTTGAAATTTGTGCTCTAAATTTAGTTTTGCGAAACAATAACTTTTTATCGATTGTATTTCATTTCCTAGTTACCTATATTTAGAAATTCAGTCATTGTTTTCTCATTTATATCATTGAAATTCAGAACACAGTATTCATTTAGCGGTTCAAGGGATAACCATCGTTCCCACTCAAATTTTCTCAAAAAATTATTATACTCCTGTCTCTTGGCATGCACTTCACCTTTGAGGACCACCACCTCTGTAACAGGTGTAACAGGCTGGTAACTTATGGAGTTACCCTCACCAAATCATAGTCAGCCATACACCCCAAGTTAAAAATCATCGAAAAAACCAGCTACAAGAGAAACGGAATACCAAGGACCATCCTTCAAGATCAGAGATGAGTTAAATGTCGAAATATCGAAATCTCATTGATGAATTTGGAGAAATCCAATTTGAAATCAAATCTCTCTCAAATCAATCCACAGATGAGGAGGAAAGACAGGCGTTTGAAGATTGATTCATTGGAAATGCAAAGAAACTCATTGCAAAACTGCAAAATATAAATCTTTCGGAAAATGACAAAAATAGTGTTCATTCTGTGAATCAATTCGTTAACTTTTCATGACACCTTCAATAGCATCATTCACAAGGACTTGAATCTCTCTAACGTTCAAAATTTTCATTATTTACAATCTTGTTTGAAAAATGAAGCTGCACAAGTGATTCAGGCACTAGAAATCTCCAACGATAATTATGATATTGCTTGGTCTATGCTGAAAGAGAGATACGAAAACAAAAAATTAATAATTCACACACACGTCAAAACTTTATTTGAAATCATCAGGTCAACATACCGATACCTGGGATACTCTTTTAATATATATTTTAACATCTAAAATCGACACCACTTCTAAACTGGAGTGGAAAGAACATGTCAAAAATAATGATAACCCTACAGTTGAAGAATTAAACGAATTCCTATCAAAACATTGTCAATTGTTGGAAACAGTTGAAAATAAAGCAAATGAAGAGAAAAACTTTTCGAAAACATTCAGCCGTGAAGAAAAAAGAAGGTAATTTGACACTCCCCATTCCTTCCACCAATATAATCAAGAACTAATTAATATATAATGCTGCAGAAATCTTTAATCATATTCCATGGAACATAAGAGATATTAAAGACTATTAACAATTTGGATCATCTATGAAGAATATTCTTCTTGAACATGTTATTTACAATGTTCAGGAGTTCTTTCAGGTCACTTCTCAATAATCTTACCTATTAGGAACACTATATAATCTAGTTTAGTTATGGTATTCTTATTTGCAATTAAGCTGACCATGATACCTGCATCAGGATCTCGTATTTTTCACTTTGTATTTATAAATTTTATATTGTTTTTATTTTTTATTTATATATTACTTTACATTTCTACATTTTTTATATATTTTAATGTGTTGTTCATGAATATAGACTATACTAATCAATTCGTTATGTCTTACATGAAATGTACCTGTATTTAACTGTGACTGTGTTTAAAATGTCTTGAAGTATCTGTAAACTTACCCCTCCCCGTTACTTTTTCAATTATTTATGCATCATATGTACTATTTTAATATTTTTTGTGTATGCATGTATAGCATACGTGTTTTTACATGTTTGTATATAAACTGACTTAATTCTGTACTTTGTAACGAATTTTTCGTTACTTCCTTATACATAACCAATTTCTCATAACGTTTCCGATTATCTTTACGGTAGTACGGGTCAGTAGTCACTGCTCAGGTCGTGAAGAATGCGCTGTTTATTATCGTCCCTTGAAAATGGTATCATGACAGTTGTGTTCATGTCGTCGAGCCGTGTTTTTTATCAGTGTTTTTCAGTAGAGAAAAACCGAGAATTGTTTGCGAAAAAACCCAGGTAGAATTGGTGATTTGTTCGAACCGAAGGAATTATCGATCTCTTTCTTGAATTGAACGTCGAGATAGGCAGGTGGACTGGGTGAGTTGGCTTTGATATATATGGTCTATAAGTTAAATAAGTTTCACTGCTGGAGTAATATTATTCTCTTTATCTTTCAATTAATGTTGTAGCTGATTAGCATTTTCTTCTTTTTCCTTATGCTTGTAATATTAGAATTCTTGGATATACCGCATGGTAATTTTTGAAGGTTAAATATAGATATTTCGGCCATCTTGACAAATCATTCATAGTACATATTGTGGCTAACGTAACATCTGTTCCGAATATTGGGAACTGATTTTTTTCATTGGAAATCAGTTCTACGCTTTTGCATTTTTTAGGTACCAAGTAATTGGTAATTTCAAATGGACTAGAGCTTACGACCAGTGGATGATTCCAAGGATTTCCGATTGAAGCGAAGCCAAGCGAAGGGCGTATTTGATTGTTCTGGGACAGTTTGGAGTGACTAATAGGACGGCTCTCTGGTAAGCAATTTTCTTTATTTCATAACTATATGTTTATGAGAGTAATTTTCTTTTCTCTTGAGAAAGAATTGCTTATGGAGAGAGTTGTACCTCTGGCCTAACAGTCTCAGAACACTCGATTCAATATATGCCTCAAGCTTAAAGTTGATTTCCGTTTAATAAATTTCTTATATCTATTACTCCATTCAATTCCCAGTGTAGCTTATTTGATTTTTGATCGTTGCAGAGTCAATTCACTTCAGTTACTACCTTGTCGCCAAGAGCAGGGAGATTCACAAAATTTTTTGAGAATTACCTGTTTATCGATTTGAGAAGGGAATTGCCGCCCTATTTCAAAATTATCTTTATCTAAGAGAGTTGTGCCCACTGAAAGACGTGAGGTCTCCCTCTTCAGTTATCTTTAAAAATTCTTCAATTGAAAGAATTATTTATTATTATCTTTTTCTAAGAGAGTTGTGCCCACTGAAAGACGTGTGGTCTCCCTCTTCGGTTTATCTCTGGAAATTCTTCGATAAAAAGAATTATTTCACTTTATCTTTATCTAAGAGAGTCGTGCGCACTGAAAGACGTGTGTCTCTCTCTTCTTATCTTAGCTGAAGAGTATACTTTTACTCTGGCTATTATCTTGGTTCAGAAACCCTATATTTTTTGTAGCTTACTAGCGTATTTTGGTTATTACGCTATATTTTCCTTTGGCACTTGCTTTAAAATAGTAGATTTTTTTTCTGGCAATTTTATAGTATTTTGCTTTAAAATACTATATTTTTTCTCTGGTAAAATTTGAAGGAAATTTTTATATTTCTTTTGGAATACCTTTCCTATTAAATTTTTTTTACCCTTCTGGTACATAGAATCACCTTATCAAAACTTACCTGTTTCAAAATTTAACTGAATTTGAACATCACGTTTTGGGTGAGGTTTGTTTTGTTTGGTTTTAAATTTTGTTCATTTTTAATATTTTTTTTTAAATTATTAAAATTAACTTGTAAATTTAACTCCAGAATAGCAGATTGGAAATGCTATTTATTATCTTTGTTCTTTCACTGTAACTTTCCAGTCTTTTATATAGACTGAGATTTTTATTGTATGCTATCATTGGCATCTATCTTTTGACTCTCGATTAAAATTTGAAACATAAAACTTGAGGTTCAAAGGATATCCTTCGTTCTCCCCTTTTTGTACATATTTTGATTCCTATCATCTTCTTCGCATGATATATACCACGGAGGGAACCCATCTACGGAGACGGAAGGACTAGTAGCCTGGGAGGTCTCACAGCACATCAATATCAGCACTGGTCCGTGAAGATCAACTAAATTCACGCCGATAAGGGGGTCTGAAATCAACTATCGAACCACCCAAGACCATCTTCATTGTAACCGCTGAAACCAAGTTCCTCCTAGAACCGCTGAGACCAGCTTCAAGAAACTAGCCTTCATCTCTCTCGCTCAAGATCTCCGAAGGTATATTCGTGGCACCAACAACTGGAGGAACCAGAGGTGTAAATGTTCTAGTTTTGATCAGAGTCAAAAATACTGCTTTTTTATGTAATTTTTCAATTCTTTTTAAGAGAAGTTCAATACTCTTCTAGTATTTGTTAATATTTGTTTATATATCTTGTTTAATCATTTTAATTCCATCTGGAATAAATTTGTTAAGTTGATTTATTGCATATTTATTTGCCTTCCCATACAAGCTAGGTAACATTTATTTAATTTTATTTATCTTTGACTTTTGTCTTTAGCAAGTCTGGCGCCCAACTCTTGAACTAGTCAAGTTAATTAATGTATAATTTTTTTAGTGGCCAATTTGATTAACTAGGAAAAGTCATTAATTGAACCTTACTCACGGCCTAACCGTATCCATCTGAGCAGCTTATCGGCAAAGTGATTTCACCTTCTTAAATTTGAATCATATAATTTAAAATCTGGGGTTCAGAAGTAAGGGGTGTTGCAACTTTGTCAATGAGAATTCTTCTTCCGGCAATAAAGTATATTTGATTTTGATTATGATTAACTCATATTTCGACCCAAAACGTTTCTTGTTCTTTCTGTCAACAAAATCATTATAACTCACGTTGCGATAAGTTCAGAAGTATGTCAATTCCGGATAAAATTTCAGAAATAAAAAAATCAAGATTATGCTACAATTGTCTGAGACCAAATCAAACTTCGAACGAATGCAAATCAAGCGGTTGCAGAATTTGTAATAAAAAACACTTTACGCAACTTCATCTAAACGAAGCTGTGCATGGTCAAGTAGATCGTAACCCAACAATACCCCCCGCGCAAGCAGAAAACGCCACTAGCCCCAGTATATCGCAACCTGTCACCCTGACACAAACATTATTCCGCAGCACAAACAACACGCACAGTGGCGTGCGTCAAATTTTATTGGCAACTGTACTCATAAACATTCGTTATTACAAAAACGAGATGATTCAATGCAGAGCTATGCTAGACAGTGGCTCGCAGTCAAGCTTCATTAAAAGTGCTTTAGCTAATAAATTTAAACTACAAACTGAGAAGGTTGGTATACCAGTGGCAGGGATGAACAATTCTCTGAACAACATTTCAAGTCAAACAAAATTCATATTTCATTCCACCGACGGCGAATACTCATTCGAAGAAACATTTCTGATAGTAAACAAAATTACAGAAAAGCTACCGCAAATTTCTTTCGACATTTGTAAGTTGAATATTCCATCAAACATAAAACTTGCTGACAGCCTATTCAATGCAGCTGATTCCGTTGACGTTCTCCTAGGTGCAAACGATTTCTTCAAAATTTTGAGCAACAAGCATTTAATAATCAACGGTGATAATCTCATGTTACAAGAAACTGAGCTCGGCTGGATTGTTTCCGGTTCGATTATTTTAAATTCAGATCTTCTATCTCATCAGAAAACTATATGTCACTTATCAACAATTAATATTGGAACTCAGAATGAACTCCAAAAATTCTGGGAGTTGGAAGAAGTGGAACTAAAACACATATATTTTAAGGAAGAAATAGAATGCGAGTAGCATTTTATTAATACGTTTAAACGCGACGCCACTGGAAGAATACAAGTTTCTTCACCATTGAAATTCAACTATGAAATGCTAGGTTCTTCCGAAGAAAATGCAATAAACCGATTTCAAAGATAAATACGTCAAATTCATGAAAGAGTATGAAGAACTTAGGCACATGACGCAGATCAATATTAAAAACGAAAATACAAAGAGTCCCGTATATTATTTACCCCATCACGGTGTAATGAATGAAAACAGTACAACAACTAAATTACGTGTAGTTTTTGATGCTTCGTGTAAAACCACGACTGGTTTATCTCTAAACGATGTGTTAAAGATGGGGCCAATAATTCAACCTGAGTTATTTGTAATAGCTCTGAATTTTCGTAAACACAACGTAGTTTTTACTGCGGACATTGAAGAAATGTATCGCCAAGTTGCCATAGCACCTGAAAATCGTAATCTCCAGAGAATCGACTGGCGTACTGATTCATCCGAAGCAATCAAACATTACACTCTCAATACTGTAACGTACGGATGCGCATCTTCAAGTTTTTTGGCTTGTTGATCAGTCGTGCAAGCAGCTATTGATAATGAACGATAATATCCCGCAGCAAGCGAAATAATAAAAAAATGTTTCTATGTCGATGATCTAATTTGTGGTGCTCCATCTATCGAGAAAGCAATTAGTTTGAAAGATCAAATAAATCAAATACTTCTAGAATCAAAATTCACTTCACGCAAATGGACATCTAACAAAGCTGAAGTCGTTATTGATGAAAACGTCCATCATTCCGATGACACATATGTTTTCCCCGGAAATGAAAATATCAAAACTCTAGGTTTGGTCTGGAACCCTAATGATGATGCACTCATGTATAATACAACATTAACTCAATCCAGTATAGTTACCAAACGCTGTATGTTGAGTACTGAATTTCTGATGATGGATACATATAACTGGCCCGAATCTAAATTCGAAACTCCAGAAGATATTCCCGATAGACGCAAAGAACAAAAAATCGTTTTACACTCGTATAATCCAAATCCAGACTTATATTCAGATCAATCTATTCTCGAGTTTTCAACATTCACGAAATTACATCGGTACTCAGATTTTTACTAATATTAATCCCAAAAATAAAAATTCAAACGGGACACTTACAAAACACGAATTGAAGGAATCTCTTAAACTACTGCTCAAGATGTCACAATCGAAACAGTTTCATCACGAAATTCAAGCTCTTAATTCCGGAAAAATGATTTCAAATTCTAGTAAATTGCTCTCTTTGAACCCATTCATAGATAGCAGTGGATTACTTCACGTAGGTGGTCGTCTGAAACATTCCACTTCAATATGATATAAAACACTCTGTACTGTTGCCTCCAAAACATCCACTCTCATATACATTGATTGAATATGAACACAAACGGACTTTACACTCCGGACCACAAGCAGTGTTGGCCTCTCTCAGAAACAAATATTGGATAATAAATGGTAGAAATGTTGTGAGAGGAGTCATTCATAAATGTATCACCTGTTTCAGAGCTGAACCAAGCAATGTCATACCAATGATGGGAAACTTACCCAAATCCACATTAGAGCCTGCACGTCCTTTTTTAATCAGTGGCGTAGGCTATGCCGGACCTATACTGGTAAAAGACGGGCGTAAAATAATAAAAACTTATATTTGTATTTTTGTCTGTTTTACAACAAAGGCCGTGCATATCGAGTTAGCCGGCGATCTAACTTCAGATACATTTTTAAATTGCTTGAAACGTTTTGTATCAAGAAGAGGACTATGTTCAGATATTTATAGCGACAATGGTTCCAACTTTAGGGGGACAAATAATGAGTTGAAATCTTTGATAAAAAATATTAATAAGGCTACATTATCAGGCAATTTTTGAGATTTCCTTTTAGAAAACACTATTACTTGGCATTTCAATCCTCCATTTGCTCCCAATCAAGGTGAGCTTTGAGAGGCAGCCGTGAAATCGGCAAAGAAACTTTTGATTCGTGAAATTGGCAACGCTCATTTGCCATTCGAAGGCCTGTTTACGGTATTGTGTCAAATTGAGGCGGTTTCAAACTCACGTCCCCTAACGGCGCTCTCTAGCGATCCTTCTGACCTCGTTCCTCTAACCCCCGGTCATTTCCTTGTGGGCAACTCATTGGTAGCCATTCCACAAACAGACGTGAGCGATAAACCTGCTCATAGACTGAGTTTGTTCCATCGACTACAACAAATCGTTCAACGCTTTTGGCAGCGTTGGTCGGCTGATTACCTAACAAATCTTTAGCAGCGCTACAAATGGAAACGACGCGAACCCAATCATATCCAGATTGGAGATCTAGTTGTCCTGAAAGAGTCTGGACTGCCCTCGGTGCAATGGAAACTAGAAAGAGTTGTGGCGCTCCATCCTGGTAATGACAAAGTGATCCGAGTTGTGAGTGTTAAAACTTCAACTGGTGTTTTCAAGCGAAGTGCTATTAACATTTGTGTTTTGCCGTCAAGAGACACAGAGACATGAAAAGACATTTATGCTAAAACCGCGTTTGTATTGTTGTTAATAATTACTTTGTTTTCTTTTGAAACTGATAACTTTCAAGGCTGGCGGGATGTACAGTGGCAAACCCTATTGAAACGCCTATGGTAAACATTTTTTCTTTCAGCAGTGCGTCGATCACCAGTCCGACCCAATTCCGAACGAACTCGCCCGAGAGGTTTTTTGACAATAGCGGGTCGAGGGTGGCAGAACTCTCTCTCGTTGACTGTACACGCGTCAAATCCTAATTGAACATTTTCTTTTTCACATAAGTATTACAGTCCACTTATCAATGTAGTAGACACTTGAGGAATAAACCAAGATCAACGTACAAGTGTTTTACTCCACAACGCATCAATTCTAAATTTGAATCAGTTCTACATTACAATAACAGCTCTTATTCGATACTTCATTCGTCAGGATTTCAAAATATATTTTTGCCAATAAGCCATCTAGTTTTTTGTTATTTTGCTTCAAAAAATATGTTTGCAAAAAGGTAAAACATGTTCAGGATTATTTTTATTTTACTCTGCCTTGGTTTATTTTAGTTGAAATAATTGTTAAAAAAATCTTCAAACTGTATAGCTGAACTTATCTAAAACATATTCTTGTTTCAAGAATTTTGTATTACCCAAAGTTTCTGAAAAAACGTCATACAATTTTAACTTTTTTACTATATCAATATGTATATTTCTTCTATTTAACTGCCTGTACTTGATCATAGTGATTTCATTTTCAATACACTCTGCTGCTGCTGTGAAATGAGACCTCTCACAATTCTTTTCACATTAGAAATGTTCAATGTTCATAGATTTTCTAAATTTCGACTTTTATGTGAGAATGCAATCTTTACCTAGTTTAGTGTTATTCGATAGATATAAAAGACTTCCTATTAGCTCACAATAGTATGGAAAATTAGTCATCATTGTAACTGAGCTTGAGAATTACAACAGATTTTGATTTTTTAACCATAGCATTTTTTTAAATTGTTTCTATGTCATTTCCTTGATCAATCTGATTCTCTTGTGATTCTGATCCCTAAAATTAACTGACAATCAAATTTCTTAATTTTAACTTTTTATTCAGAATTTATCAACAAACTGCCCACTTCTTCATTCTGTCCTATAATAAGCCTCATAAAAATATGAATTGCTAGAAATAATGTTCGATGCACATTTAAAAATGCACTACTGAATTTTGAAATATTATTCTTTCAGGGAGTTTCATTTCACTTGGATGTCTGTGAGAGCCTAAATATTTTCTTGTTTTTCATAATCTTCTGGTATAATCATCTTCACCTAGATATCCGCTAAAACTCTGTTTTTATGTCAATTTTTCTATAATATTATATTATTTGAACCGAGCTACAACAAGGATAGATAGCAAACTTGTATTTACCACTGTACTAAATACTTTTTCATAATCTGAAACTTTCACTAGTTGATAATCTCTTACTATCAATCTTGCTTCATGCTTGTCATATTTCATTCCAAAGACCCCTCTATTTGTCAAAGTCTGGTTATTGAATGACTCGTTCTCATTATCTATAGCTTGTTTTTTTCCATCTGTCTCCTCTAGTAACTTCTTCTTCTTCATATGTTAGTAATAAATGTCGTCCTTGTCCAAAGATCAACACCCCTACTTTTTCATTTTCATCTGTTGACTAATTTTCTACCAAATGTTTATTTTCACTTCCATATTCTTATTCATTTTATTCTTTAAATTAATTCACAATTACATTTTCTTCCATTTCTGCATTGATTCGATTTATCCTAATAATGATAATAAAAGTTCTTTATTGGCAATAAAACCAAATGGCCCTCGACCAAGGTCCTTCGACCAGTAGTGATTACAACAATGTCTACAAATTTACCTATGTGATTGTGAATATTCAGTGTATATAAAAAAATATTCTGGAAGGTATATTTGGTCTTCATTCTTGTAGGTCTACTATTGCTCTTCAAATTGTTTTTTTTCTGGGTACTTGGGTACGGTTTGGCGCCTTTCTGCACGTTTCTTACAGTATGATCTAAGCATGTCGATTTTCCATTTTTATGAATTTGCGTGTTAAATTCGAGAGTCTGTTTTCAATTGGTTTGATGTATGTTAATTCATACAGGAGTTCATTTGGTGGGTTATGAAGTGGGTTATGAAGTGGATTATCTGGGAAGCAGAATTTTGTGATGCTTCTGAGGGTAGATGTTTCAGCTAGTTGTTTGTTTTTCAGGGCTGGTTTCCGACTGCAGGTATATGACATGGGCATATCTATCATTGATTCTATTGTTTTTGTAAGTCATTGCCCTGAAGTGTTTATCTCCTGTTTCACATCCCTAGGGGATAATAGTAGTTGTGTATTTTACATTTCATTATTTGCATCAAGAAGTAGGTATGTGTACCAAGTTTTTAGCAAAATAAAAATATGACCATTGAATAAGATTTTCTATACAAAAAATTCAACCCGTTTTCCCCTCTTTAGGGATGGAATTCTCAAAAGAAGTTAAACACGATTTCTTCATTTGTAACAGAGGGCCAAAAACTAATTTTCATGACGGTAACTTAAAAACTAACGGTACTCGTATACAAACATTCAACCCCCATTTTACCCCCTTTGGAAGTTGAATTTTTGAAGAAGCGTAATTTGAAAAGAGGAGCCCATATACCAATTTCCATGACTGTTACTTCAAAACTAACGGAACCCCCAACAAACATTTCGCCCCTTTAGGGGTTAAATTTCCAAAAACACTGAAACACGTATTTCTTCATTTGTAACGAAGACATCAGACCGTTTTCTTTGAAAATATGAACAGGGTGTTCATAAAATCAGATGTGGAATCATCTGCGACTGAGATATAAACTGTAGTCACTATCTTTAGCCGGTGAAGTATTTGTTTTCTGTTAGACATTCACAAAAAATAACTACATTTTTATCGTGGATTTTTCAATTCACAGCAAAATATTTTTATTCAATATTCGATAGAGAATGTTTCCTTTTTCGACATCAGACCCTTATGTAAAAACTAACGGTACCTACTTCTATACAAACTTTCAACCCTATTTTATCCCTTCAGGATTGAATATTTGAAAATCCTGAAATATATATTCCTTTATTTGAAAAGAAGAGTGTCATAAGCACACTATATCAAGTATTTCCAATATAGCCATATGTAATACACTCAACTGAAGAATGCCATTATAATAAATCAATTTTCGTTCGAAATCAAAGGCGGTCGCATTAATAGTGAAATAATATAACAACTCATAAAGTCGACTCTTCCCCTATCACTTGCGTCGGCACATCAAACGGATCTCCAACCATATTTTCAGACATTCATAACTAATAGTGCGTCGCGCCAGATGAATGACCCGCGGTCTTTTGGAAGCGAGAATAGGCGTGTTGATATATTATGGCGGTGTGTCAACTCAAAGCCAAGACGGGGTACTCGCCGACACATAAATAATATTTTATTGTTTTTGGGCGGTATCGTTTGAATACCGAACGCTATATATATACAGTGCTAGTCAAAAGTCCCCTCCCCCCCTCGTATCTTTTGAACGGGTATACTTATAATAATGAAATTTGGAATGTGGAAATAAACGGATGTAGGCTTCTCAACTGGTCATAACAGGTGACGCAATAGTCATAAATGACGTCACAAGGCCACTGTGACCAATAATTTTAAATGGGACCCTATGGCAAGTGACAGCTCGTTTGAAAGGTATTGAAAATACCTATTCAGTCATACCAATTTTGTTTGGGTTTCGGCTGATTTTGATTGATAAATTGAAGAAATACGAAAATTATAGTTTCGCATTTAATTAATAAAGATTTAAGAACCAGTTCTTATAATGAGTGTTCAAAATGTGCTCCATCTACTTCCTGGCAGTAATGCATCCTATTGCTAAACTCTTGTCGTACTCGTCCCAGTGTGTCAGCGGAAATTGCCCTACATTCTTCAACAATTCGTTGTTTCAGAATGGCAATACTGTCAGGTGCTGTAGCGTAAACCTTAGATTTCAAGTACCCCCATAGAAAAAAATCTAATGGTGTAAGGTCCGGTGACCGAGCTGGCCATTCGATCGAACCTCGTCGTCCAATCCATCTACCACGATATTCTTCATCTAGGTAACGTCTTACTGCACCGTAATAGTGTGCAGGAGCACCATCTTGTTGAAACGTTATTTCCAAGTTGTCGAATTCATCTGGATTATCTTCTAGAATTTCAAGAATTAACGCCTCAATATCATTTTGTAACATATCCAGATACAATTCACCGGTTAAGTTAGCATTGAGAAAAAGAGGCCCAACTATGTGGTTTCCCAAAATACCTGCCCAAACATTTACTTTTCTGGAAATTGGTATGTTTTTTCACGAAAGATGTGAGGGTTTGTGTCACTCCAATACCTCACATTTTGAGTGTTAACATTTCCATTGAGAAGAAAGTACTTTCGTCACTAAAACAAATTGTCTGTATGTAGCCTGGTTGTTGGTTCATTTTATTGGACATAGTTTCACAGAATTCTAGTCTTCGGTCGGGGTCATCATCTGAAAGTTGGTGCACCATTTTTAATTTTATGGATGAAATTTGTTTTAGCCAACACCCTATGTACTGTCCTTTGACTGACTTCACAGATAGACGCAACTTGGGCTGTGGAAGAAGTAGGGTTTACTACCATTTCTCCAATTATGTAAATTTTTTGTCATCACTAATTGTTGGTCGACCAGATCGTTTGGCATCTTGAACACTACCTGATGCTTCAAACTTCCGAAGAAGCTCCCTCAAATAAACCCTCGATATAGGGCGATCAGGGGTACCTCTCATTAAACAGTCGTTCCGCTGCATGGAAATTGTTTCTACATTCACCAATTATTAAGATAGCTGCTACTTTGTCGGCTACAGTACGTACCATTTTGCCTATGTAAACACTTAAACGTCTCGTTAAACAATAGCTTAGGTAAATTTTCAAGGTATAAACACTTTTGACAAGTAGAGAATTCAAAACGTCAACCTTTTTGACAATTAACCAGAGGCGTACTTTAAAATCTTCATTAATTAAATGCGAAACTATAATTTTCGTATTTCTTCAATTTATCAATCAAAATCAGCCAGAAACCCAAACAAAATTGGTATGACTGAATAGGTATTTTCAATACCTTTCAAACGAGCTGTCACTTCCATAGGGTCCCATTTAAAATTATTGGTCACAGTGGCCTTGTGACGTCATTTATGACTATTGCGTCACCTGTTATGACCAGTTGAAGCCTACATCCGTTTATTTCCACCCTCCAAATTTCATTATTATAAGTATACCCGTTCAAAAGATACGAGGGGGGGAGGGGACTTTTGACTAGCACTGTATATATATATATATATATATATATATATATATATATATATATATATATATATATATATATATATATATATATATATATATATATATATAAGATTCTCCCTAACAGAACAACAATTCATTCAGAATCCAGTCGTCGATCGAGAGTCAGTACAGAGCAAGTTCTGCTACATTATGAAGCGACTAAAAGTAAAGTTCAATTTCAATTAGAGAAGATGCAGTCTCATCTTCCCACGCGAAATAAGCGTAGACTCCGTGAAGTTTATCTGAAGTAGCAAATTAATCAACCATATGCAGAATCATAGTGAAAGTGTAACCATCAGAAATCATCTCAGTAATAAATGAATAAATGGAATAAATATTTGTCAGGAAGCTAAATAATCATATTGCAACAAGTGAACGCGTAATATAATTCGGTAATGAAACAGAATAATTAAATCAGTGGTTCTTCAATTGAGGGTAAGCGAATAAAACTGTTTATTTGGCAAGGTATATATGTATAGTGTAATAAGAAAATATTTCAGTATTGATTTCATAGTAGAAGAAATTATTGATACAACAAAAGTAAAAATATTATCAATTGTTTAAAATAACTGAAGAACAGTTATTTTAATTGTCATCCTATATTTGTTTCTCATTTTAAATGATTGTTTATTCAATCTCATTTTGACTTTCTTTACATTTTCTCAGTAAATTATACCAGGTGTATCAATAGTTGTTTTTATATTTTAGAAAATACATATATTTATTATTACAAGTCCTAATTGTATTATTATTTCGAAACAATCTGAGATTGGTCATTATACTGTCAAATTAAGTCCCCCGCTTCATTACATACTGTGTGAAACAAAATCTCAAGCCGCTCTGGGATGTTGTTCCGTTATTGGTCAATAGACTGATAACACTCAGTATGGTTAAAAAACGGTTAAAATAAGAGACCAAATACCAATCTCCATGACTCTAACTTCAAAGCTAACGCTACTTCCATACCAAAGAAGTTTTACTTCAAAAATATTTAAAGACAAATTTCAGGCGTACAGGATCTAGCATTTGGTCAGTGGTTTTCTTTATTATACAGTGCTTCTCAAAAGTCCCCCCCCTCTTATTTTTGGAACGATTATACATAAATAAGTGAAATTTGGAAACTGAATATTGAGGGTTGTAAACTTCCCTACTAGTGATGATAGATGACGAAATCGTCAAAGATGACGTCACAAGGCCATTGTGACCAATAATTTTAAATGGAACCCTACGGCAAGCGACACCTTTTTTAAAGGTATCGAAAAAACATATTCAATGATACTAATTTTGTTTGTGTTTATGGCAGTTTTAATGGCTCATTAGTAAACATTAAAATTCAAATTCCATTCAGTATGATATTGATTACATATTTAAGAATCAGTATCTTCTCAAAGAGATTGCTCGAAGTGATCTCCATTTACTTCCTGACAGTGAAATATCCTATTTTTGAACTCTTCTCGTACTTTTGCAAATGTGTCTGCGGAAACAGCCTCACATTCTGCAACAATACGTTGTTTTGAAACGTCAATATTGTCAGGTTCAATGGCGTAAGCCTTAGATTTGAGGTACCCCCACAGAAAAAAATCCAAAGGTGTGAGGTCCGGTGATCGAGCTGGCCATTCCGTTGAACCTCGTCGTCCAATCCATCTACCACGATACTCCTCATCCAAATACCGTCTCACTGCACCGTAATAGTGTGGAGGAGCACCATCCTGTTGGAATGTTATTTCCAAATTGCCGAATTCATCTGGATTATCTTCCAAAAGGATTAACGGTTCTATTGCGTTTTGCAACAGCTCCAGATAAACCTCACCAGTTAAATTAGTATTTAAAGAAAGAGGCCCAACGATGTGGTTTCCCAGGATACCTGCCCAAACATTCACCTTCTGGGGAAATTGGGTATGTGTTTCACGAAATTTGCGTCACTCCAATACCTCACATTCTGTGTATTTACATTTCCATTTAGATAGAAAGTACTTTCGTCACTAAAACAAATTGTTTTGACATAATCTGGCTGTTGTTTAATTTTAATTTCCATATTTTCACAAAATTCTAGTCTTCGGTCTGGGTCGTCGTCTGAGAGTTGATGAACCATTTTCAATTTGTATGGATGAAATTTGTTTTTTTTCAACACCCTGTGTACTGTACTTCCACTGACTTCACAGGTAGATGCCACGTGAGTTGTTGAAGGAGTAGGATTAACTATTACTTCTGCCAGTATATCAATTTTTTTCTCATCAGAACTTTGTGGTCTGCCGGATCGTTTCGCATCATTAATACGACCCGTTGTTTCAAACTTACGAAGAAGCTCCCTTAAATAAGTCCTCGAAACGGGGCGATCGGGAAACCTCTCATTAAAAATGCGTTCTGCTGCATGAATGTTTTGTCCAGTTTCACCAAGAATTAGGATCGCTGCTACTTTATCACCTAAAACACGTACCATTTCGCTTCTTGAAGCACTTAAACGTTCGGCTCACAACAGTTTAACAAATTATTAAAATGTACAAAAATATTTAAAGAACCAAAAGCTGCTAAAACAGTTGAACGTTCGATCAACAATACACAAATTATTAAATGTACAAAAACTTGGACAACTACAAAAAAGTCGAATTAGGGAGACTGACAAAAATGTCAGCTTATTTGACAACTATCCAGAGGCGGAGCTTGAATTTGGAATTTTAGTATTAACTGATTTAATTCATCACAGCTTTGCGTTTTTTAAAAACGAGTTGCCAAAACTGCCATAAACACGAACAAAATTAGTATCATTGAATAGGTTTTTTCGATACCTTTCAAAAGAGGTGTCGCTTGCCGTAGGGTTCCATTCAAAATTATTGGTCACAATGACCTTGTGACGTCATCTCTGACGATTTCGTCATCTATCATTACTAGTAGGGAAGTTTACAACCTTTAATATTCAGTTTTCAAATTTCATTTGTCTATGTATAATCATTCCAAAAATAAGAGGGGGGGAGGGGACTTTTGAGAAGCACTGTATATTGAGATGACAGTATATTATTTCGAGTAGAATATAATTTTAGTGGACCTAACTATAATATGCCGTCATATTTTTCAGATCTTTCAAAAACTCTAATTCGGATTTAGTTAGGCTCAATTTTTTATATCCAGTACATCCATGGGATTATGGGCATTTTTCTGCCAAAGTGACAAAGTTACGAAAATGTAAAAATATAATATGAACACAATTACCATCTTCAAAAAGAAATTAAACCATTTGAGGAAAGTTCTTCAGTGAATATATACTTGGTAGGTTATTACTAACCTCGAATATTTTTTCAGCATCCATTGACATGAATGTGGTCAATAAAGCAGCCTCTTCTGCTAACCTCATGAGAAACAAATACTGAAAGTGATCTATCTGTATGCTAATTAGGTTCGAAATGTGAACTAGCACATGAATATCTGCATTACTAGATATTGGCTTTTCTGGGTGGACAGTCTTCCGCGTGGAGTTCGGGTCCATGTCAGCATGAAGCCAAATAGTAACTGGTAATGCATTCAGAAAGATCACGGATTTACTCATAGATGGAGATCTTGGGTCATGAAAGTTTCCCCAAATAGGATCCAGATTGATACACCATACATCTCTTGCCTCTGTCCAAAGTAATTCACAGTTGGACTGAAAAAAAAGGAGCATTTATTATTGATTACTACACAAATACAATTGAAGATTTAGGGATCATTCTCGACTCAAAAATTTTCTTCAAACCTCATATTGCAAATGTTACTCCCAGAGCATTGAATATCTCTCTCCTTCCTGATAATCATTTATTGTTCCATCGTTAGGCCAATTATGGAATACAACTCCACAATTTGGTGCCCTTTCATATAATGTATATAGTGATCTGCTTGAACGTGTTCAAAATAAGTTTTGGAGATATTGTGGATTTAAACTTCCTAATTTGAATGGTATGATATCCCTATCTCATATTGATGAATTTACCTTCAAAACTATAGTGGACATTCTTAATTTGAGTACTTTAGCTCATAGAATACTGGAATCAGATCTTACACTTGTACACAAATTAGTAAATGTCATTATCAACTCTCCAAAGATTATTACTTTGAATGCAAATTCAAAAAAAACAAGACATGCAGAAATTTTCAGAATTCCTCTTTATCTTACAAACTATGGACATAATGAATTCATAGGTATAATGTTAAGATTGGTAAATGAATTCCATGTAGATTTAGATCTTCTTCATTCATCTCCAGAATCATTTAAAAAGATTGTGAAGAAATTGTATATATTAATATTTTTCTCTTTGTTGCCCTACTCAAAAAAATAAATAAAATACATTGATATCGGAAGAAAAAAATAATGGAAAAATCAGAAACCTGTGCAGATTGGGATATTGTGAGTTAGACGGACTGTAAATGTAGACGCTCTGCAAAAAGATCAACTATAGAATTCCTGTACTCTTGTTCATAAATTAACGTAAACGCATGACGTAATGTTAGTGAAACGAACTGGAACGGAAGAGTTGGCCAACTTTCATCTTCTACAGTGCGTTTTTTGCGTCCGGCCAATCAAAATAAAGAATTCTGTATGATGTTTTTTACAAGACCTAATAGTTTATCAAATACTGGAACAGTCATTCGCGTATACTTGAAAAATTTATCTGAATCAACAGTATTCATCTTTAAAGAATAATTGTAGGCATTCTCTACTTTTCTGTTACGGTTTATGGGTCTTGTTCGCCCAAATATTGTTCTTCAAGTTTGTCGACACTTTTCCAATGCTACTGCACACAACAACAGTCCCACGGCATCAAGAAGCATCCCTTCATATATTTCATAGTCCATTGTGACACGGAAAACGAAGCATAGATAAATATTCAGAATATGATACAAATCCAAACCAACAGGCTGTTTATGATTCGTATAAGTAGTAAGTAGGTTATGTTGAATGTCACTCATCACCTATACCCATTCGCAAAAATTCCTTTCCGTCGATTTCTAAATTTAATAATATTTTACAGTCCGTTTGTTACGTATACAGTGCGTGTACTTACAGTCCGTCTAACTATGAATCCAGCTTATTATATGTTTATAATTCCCTTCTCACTGCATTCCAATATTTTGTTTTGACATTTTAAAAAACATTGAACAATGAATGCGTCATGTATCACACCTAGACGTAAACAGTTAATTTAAAGGTTTTCACTGGTGTGTATAGTTGCATTGTAAGTTAGTTTCTCGTTGTCTGTCACCTGCCATAACATTAAAACAGGCGTAAGACATCTAAAAACCATGCTGTATTCACTTATACCTGTAAAATATTAGGACAAACTTGATAAAGTTATCTAGAGTTTCAGATGGCGCCGACGTCGTTTATGGTCATAATTCAGTAAACTGCAATCACATACCACACAGGGTGTTTTGTGATTTGTGTCTCTGATCCGTTCTGCGATTGTGCTTTTGTCGCCTTTAAGGTTATGTCAATTCGTTATGAAATATTTTGAGGTTGATCGATCGATGTAACATATTTCAGAACAGAGTATTCCATGTAGGTACTCATGTCGGTGTTATTTAGAATTTTCGAGAGGTGTTTCGAAATAATTCTAATTAAGAACCGTACCAACTTATTTTGTATGGTTAATTTTCTATTGATACGGCTCCACCGAGTTGATACTTATGTATTTCTGTCCCTGTTTTCTCATGATAAACATCTTATGATGGGGCGGATAATGATTTTATGAAGTGCTGTAAATTACATACAATTACTTAATTAAGCTTTCAAACCAATAAAAGTACGGGAGATCTCTTTCGCTTTCTGGAAAATCTATATTCTAGCCTGGAGGAAGTGTTTTGCGACATATCTAAAGCTTTTGACTGTTACATAAGCTTCATCTCTACAGCTGCAGAGGACGAAGCTTCAATTGGTGAGAATCCTATCTGAGTGAAAGAACCTCTCAGCTTTTGGACAAATTAAGAGGTGTTTACTATTTTGGTAGACAACACGACTATCTTATCGCAAGAACTCAAATTACCTTCATATAGCTGAGTGAAAGTAGCTTGAAATCATGCATTATTTTGGAATCCTGGGGAATTCCATGGATTTTCCTAAAACCTTCTGATATTTCTTAGAAATTACTTGCAGAAAAAATTTAAAAACGTATATTCGTGCGCTGCTTGTTTCCTAATCGTTTGAACAATGAAAAACAATGTTTTCAGGCAAATTTCCCCCAAATTGATGCTATAGGGGTTTTTGAGGTCTTATAATTTGCCGATATTGGGTATGGAAATGAAATATTGCGAATTTTTTCAAATCTTTCAACAGCTGCCATTTTGAGACTATTAGACACTTTTCGAAATTAGCCGAGGTATTCATGAAAAGTATTTTTGTTTCATTCGGTTGAAAAATGTGGCCTCCACTCAACAAATTTCGTTATATCCCATATATAAGTTTCAATATCACATTTTAAACTAGAGTTTTTAAAGCATGGCCTCAAAATTAAATTTGTAATTTTTTTAAATTACCTATTCAATATTTTGAGCTCTGCATTTTTCAAAATAAAATTCCTTTTTTTTAAATTGTCCTTTTTTTATTTGTCATAATGAGAGTAATCTGTGAAAATTTCAGATGTTCATCTTGAAAATAAAAATAAAAAAGATTTCAGACAGAATTCTGCTTTGACGTAATTTAATTCACGTACTATTTCAATACATATTTTTTCACTTTCACAAACATGACTTCTCGTTAGCTGCATTTTTCTTTTTTCAGTTAAATTTTTGTTATGGTAATTTAATCGATTAGATCAAAAGTTATAACAAATTTAGTGTGCGCTAGTGGCTGCGTGCTCCTCCAGCGCTGCACTCCAGAGTCGCCACCTCACATTTTTTTCGCACGTTAGCAAAAAAATTCTGCAGCTTACAGTTTTTATTTTGAAGAAAAATTTTATTTACCTCTTTGATGTAAAATTTTCCATTTTTGCAAGTGGCACCATTTTTTTTTTTTAATATTCAATGTAATTTGGCAACTTATTTGTTGAATAATTGATTAAGCACACACTTTACGGTTGGTAACTTTTTATATGTTGTTCCCAACATCATCACTAATGTACAGTAAGAAGTTACCATCATCCCCTAACTTCTAAAAGCTAAAATCTAATATTACTCCACTGATATGAAGTACATCAAAAGATAAACTCATTTATGAAAATGAACAATTCGTCAATTTACTAAAAAACATAATATTTTCGTATTTGATACAATTTACACTTATTTAAAAAAGAAAAAAAAATATTATAGGTACGCTGCGTATACATTGTTTGAGGTCGTAATATGAATATATGTTGGTTAGGTAAACTAATTTTTCTTCTATATAAACGTTATTAAATTTTATTTAACAAAAAATTTCACGGATTTTAGAGCAACATTTGTTTATTTTTGTCGAAATTTTATTATTAATTCAATTTTTTTAATGAAACCAATCAAACCTTCTTGATGTACAGATTACAAGCTTCAGGAAGTACCATTGAAAAATTTTAATATCAATTTCCACTAGCGTTTTTGGTTTTTGAAGCATGTCCTAAAAATTCATTCATTAAATTTTTGAAATTATTCAATATTTTGACGACTGCATTTTTTGAAATAAAATTTTATGATTCTTTTTCATTCGCACACCTTCTCAAGTGTCATTTGGGGACTAAACTGTACAAATTTCAGATGTTCATCTTGAAAATTTAAAGAATGGTAGATCTTTAATTGATTTTATAGAAAATTCTACTTTGACGTAACTTCATATATGTACTATTTGTTAAGGCCTATATTTATGTCTTTTTCGAACACGAAAAACAGTTGGCTGAAAAAGACCATAGTAATTATATATAGAATTGTCATTGTAGTTGTCAAAAAATAAAATACGAAAAAGTCAAATATTGCATCAATAGCGCTTTAAATATCAACACTATTCCAATTCTTAGTTTTACATTTGAAATCTCGTTAGCTATTTTTTCCTTCTTTCATTAAAATTTTTGTCAGCTTAATTTTATCGATTAGATCAAAAGTTTTAACAAATTAAGTGGAGTGCGCTCGTGGCTCCAAGAGATGCATTCCTCAGTTTTCGCACGTTAGTTTTTTTTTTTGCAACTTACAGTTTTCATTAAAAAAAAATATTTATATGCCTTTTTTATATAAAATCTTCCATTCTTTCGAATGGCGGTATCAGTTTTTTATAAATTCATATATTTTTTAAGATATTCACTGAACTATGTAATTTTGCAACTTATTTGTTAAATAATAAATTAGGTACACACTTTACGGTTGGTAACTTTTCATATGTTGTTCCTTACATCATCCCTAATGTACAGTGAAAAAATATTCTCCACTACTAGTAAAATGACTCGTATATGTATAAATGAATTTGAATCTTCTCTGAACTACCTTTGCCCATTGTAATAATTTTTTTCAACTTGTGATTGTAATGTAATTAATTGACAGATCAGTATGCAAGGTTTAGTTATTATGCAGCGGTATTTTTGAACTCTAATATCAGACGTTTTAAATAATTTTTTTATTTATTTCAGAATGAAAAATGAGTTAAATATATTTGGTAATTAAGATAAATTCAATACATTATGAATATGATTCAGTAACCAATAGAGAGGTTATATGTTTTTGTAATCATTGTTTTTTAGTGTCAATTAATTAGGTATTTATTTTTCATTTATTTGATTATTTTTTATAATATGTAAATTATGACTTTCAGTCAGTATGTTTACCATTCAGTCTCCTTCTTTAAGAGTTAATTTCACGCACAAAAATCACTCACAATGCCTCCTTTTTACCAGCTCAAACTACAAACACCAAAGCACTCATTTTCGTTACAACTTTGCATAAAATGTAGCCGGTTTTATCGAAGAAATACTCCTTTTTGAACAGTTAAACCTAACGTAACTTTTCACATTTACTAAATTTCATATGTCAAAGGTGAAAAATTAGGTTATTTGTAACTGTTGAAGAAGGGAAAAGGCTCATTGAAGACAAATGAAGGTTTTCTCGTACGTACTCATCTTTCACATTGATGAATCGTTAGTGAGTGAAATTTTATGATCTTTGATAACCACCTGGTTGCTCAACTACTCCCGAATGAAAAAAAAACGTAAAAAAAGTATAAGAAATCAGTGACATTGGAAATTTGAATTTTTTTGATAGAACAATAGTTTGGAGTTATATTACAAATAGTATGTTATATAAACAATATATAATCAGTTTTTCATTCAAGTTTGAGTTTTTTTACCCATTGGAAAACTTCCAAGTGTTCCTGCATTCTGCGAATATTTTTAGACAATATACTAACAGGTTCAGTAGGATTCAATATCATATTTTTTACTGTATCAAAATAAATACTTTGGACACTGTATAATTGAGGGAAATACCGTCGACTTTACACACAACTTTTTCTTCATTATCAGCAGTGGACCAAATTATATAAGCATAATTTTTTGGACCTCCAGAAACGAATTCTGTAATATAGGAGCCGAGCCATATCCCTCAAGCTCATCAGTCATTTCCCCAATAAATTCACCAGTAGGAATATTATCCTCTCCTGGTCGAAATATGAAAATTGCACTATCAGTATCATAATATAGTACCCTATCTCCTAATTTCTCGACATAGCTATAACATTTCAATCTAGAGCTAAGACGTATGAAGCTATAACTACAATGACTGT